>MDKH01033546.1:0-46058 GCA_005239495.1 Nicotiana undulata | reverse complement strand
GTATTTCAATTCCTTGAACATTGTATTATATTGACGATTAGGGTTTAGGTCTTGTTTTAATTAATTTGTTAATTAGGATTAGGGTTAGAACATTGTATTTTATTGACGATTAGGGTTAAAACATGAAATTTTAGGATATGAATTGAACTTTAGGATATGAATTAAGCCTATAGGATATGAATTGGACTTTTAGTTTATGTATTGGAATTTTAGTTTATGAATTGAAATTTTAGTATATGAATTGAAATTTTAGGATATGACTTGAACTTTAGGATATGAATTGAGCCTTTAGGATATGAATTGGACTTTTAGTTTATCTATTCGAATTTTAGTTTATGAATTGAGCCTTTAGAAAATGAATTGAGCCTTTAGGAAATGAATTGAGCCTTTAGAAAATGAATTGAGCCTTTAGGAAATGAATTGAGCCTTTAGGATATGAATTGAGTCTTTAGGATATGAATTGGATATTTAGTTTATGTATTGGAATTCTAGTTTATGAATTAAAATTTTAGGATATGAATTAAGCCTATAGGATATGAATTGGACTTTTAGTTTATGTATTGGAATTTTAGTTTATGAATTAAAATTTTAGGATATGACTTGAACTTTAAGAATGAATTAAGCCTATAGGATATGAATTGGACTTTTAGTTTATGTATTGGAATTTTAGTTTATGAATTGAAATTTTAGGATATGACTTGAACTTTAGGATACGAATTAAACTTTAGGATATGAATTGAAATTTTAGGATATGACTTGAACTTTAGGATATGAATTAAGCCTATAGGATATGAATTGGACTTTTAGTTTATGTATTGGAATTTTAGTTTATGAATTGAAATTTTAGGATATGACTTGAACTTTAGGATATGAATTAAGCCTATAGGATATGAATTGAAATTTTAGGATATGACTTGAACTTTAGGATATGAATTGAGCTTTTAGGATATGAATTGGACTTTTAGTTTATGTATTGGAATTTTAGTTTATGAATTGAAATTTTAGGATATGACTTGAACTTTAGGATATGAATTAAGCCTATAGGATATGAATTGGAATTTTAGTTTATGTATTGGAATTTTAGTTTATGAATTGAAATTTTAGGATATGACTTGAACTTTAGGATATGATTTAAGCCTATAGGATATGAATTGGACTTTTAGTTTATGTATCGGAATTTTAGTTTATGAATCGAAATTTTAGGATATGACTTGAACTTTTATTTGTATAGATGGAACATCGTACTTGGATGTAGAAGGGGTTGATGACTTTATTAGACATGCAATGGCACTTCCACCAAGAATAACTTAGACACAGTACCTGGGAGAGTGAGTCTTCAATTGTTTTTCTCATTACCGACAATGATGATGAGAAGGCAATGACATGTTTTTCAAACACTGATGGTCAACGTAGGAATTTAACATTTCCTAAGCAGATAAAATAAGAGGTTATAGAGGAATTCTCTACTTCATTTTCCAAGAGGAAAAGAAGTTTAATTGAGAGTGACAAGGTTGATGGTGATGGGAAGTTGTCCGTTGCTCATGACAGTTCCCATAAAACGGGGATCATAAGATTCTGTGATGACAAAGACAAAAGGAAGTTTTATTCTCAACTTTCTTCCAAGTCTGATCCGTACAAGCTTAATGGGATTGGTGATATTTCTTCGGATTCAGACAATGATTTGAGTGACAAAAGTATGGAAATGCTAAGCTTTATGATTTAAGCTTGACTAGCATCACAAGTTTGATTAGCATTTCCATACTTTTGTCACTCAAATCATTGTCTGAATTCAAAGAAATATCACCAATCCCATTAAGCTTGTACGGATCAGACTTGGAAGAAAGTTGAGAATAAAACTTCCTTTCGTCTTTGTCATCACAAAGTCTTATGATCCCCGTTTATGGGAACTTCCATGAGCAACGGACAACTTTCCATTACCGTCAACCTTGTCACTCTCAATTAAACTTCTTTTCCTCTTGGAAAATGAAGTAGAGAATTCCTCTATGATGAGTTGTATTTTGTTTTGATGATCTAACAAACTTTTATATGAAGGACCAGATTGAGGACCCGATATATAAACAGTATCACCTGTCATCTCTAACTCCAGAAATTCAGGACTATGCACTGCTGTACTTGGAGGGACCGGCTGAAGGACCTGATCCTCTACCGGGCTCACAGATAAAAGTACGGGTCAACCTGACAGCTCTAAAAAGCTGTGACAGAAAAGTGATTGCTGGTTACCGTGCACGCTACAGTGCAGTAACAGTGCAACAATCACTTCCCATTGGTTGACGCATGTACTCTCAAGATATGGGACATCCTTCTTGGATTGTGCAAGGGCTTTTAATATCTTGAGGCAAGAAGAATAATACTCACTTGAGAATTTACTAAAGAACATTCTCTCAAGCATTGAAGTTGTCTCAAGCATTGAAGACTCACGTGTTTTAAGAGCAAGAAGACAACTCCACTAGACGGACCGGTTTCACCTTGTGTTGTTTGTGTCCTTAGTTGAGTTGTAATCTTGAATTGTGTTTCTATTGTATCCTACTTGCTTTTGTAAGAGAAACTTGTTAGGAATATTTTCATCTCAACCATCCATGCTTGTGCTATGACTAGGGTTAGTCATTAGTCAAAGTCTTTGTAACTAGAGAGTGACAAAGTGGCTTGTAATAGTGTTTACAAGTTAGTGTGTTGAAGTATTTGTAAGGTTGCCTTGCAAAGTGGCTTGTAATAGTTTAGATTACAAGTTAGTGAAGTTGAAATCCTACAAGTGTAGGTCGTGGTTTTTTGTCCCCTTGAGTGGGATTTTTCCACGTAAAAATCCTCTGTCACTCTACTTGTCTTTCTAGTATAGATATCTGTGGGAACTAGTAGAGGACTTGGTAACTCTACTGTTAGGTAGACCCTTAGGAACTTTCAATTGGTATCAGAGCGGGTTCTTTCTAAGCGGTTAACACCTAGAAAGGATCTGTAATGGCTGCTCCACCAAACTTCGAAGAGGGACAATCAACATATCGCCCTCCGAGGTTCAATGGTCAATACTATGGGTGGTGGAAGACTCGCATGCATGACTTCATCATGGCTGAAGATTCAGAGTTATGGGACATCATTTGCGATGGACCTCATGTTCCTATGCACAAGGTGGGAGAGGTTGGTTTGCTGGTGCCAAAAAAAAGACTAGATTATAATGAGGCCGATAGAAAAGCTGTGGAAAAGAATTTTCTTACCAAGAAAATTCTAGTGTGTGGAATAGGACCAGATGAATATAATAGGATTTATGCGTGTCATTCTGCTAAAGAAATCTGGGAAGCCCTGCAAACAACCCACGAAGGAACAACACAAGTAAATAAGTCAAAGATAGACATGCTCACTATCGAGTATGAGCTGTTCAAGATGAAGGAAGATGAAAATATACAAGACATGCATACCAGGCTCACTTCCATTATCAACGAGCTTCACTCTCTAGGAGAAATCATTCCCAGGAACAAGCTAGTGGGAAAGATCCTAAGTGTTCTACCTAGTTCCTGGGAAAGAAAAGTAAATGCCATCACTGAGGCAAAGGACTTGCAAATCCTAACACGGATGAGTTGATAGGGAACCTGAAAACTTACGAGATGAAAAGAAAAAAGGACAGTGAAAGAAGAGAGCCCAAAAAGGAGAAGAACCTGGTTCTCCAAGCTGAAAAACAGGAGTCAAGTGAGCAAGATCATGACATGGCCTATCTCACCAAGAGATTCCAGAAGATGGTTCGAAGGAACGGTGGAATACCAAGAAGAGGCAGCTCAAGCAAGCCTAGGAACCATGACTTGTGTCATAAGTATGGTAAGTCTGGTCACTTCATAAAAGACTGCCCGCTACTGAAACATGATACCTACAAATTCAACATGGACAAAGCTCCAAAGAGGAACCAAGTCCTAGAGAGGAGATTCGGCAGGAAGAGTGCAACTGACAATGTTGTAAGGCAAGCCCTTGCTGCTTGGGGAGACTCATCCAGCGAATCAGAAGAGGAACCTGAAGTAGAAAACAGCTCCATGATGGCAATCGAAAACAAGGCAAAGGAGTATGACTCACTGTTTTCTCTCATGGCTCAATCTGAGGGAGAAGAACAAGATGACTCAGAAGAGGTAAACTTTAGAGATGTTCAGAGAAATCTGAAATCTTACTCTCCTAAAGAATAGTTTTCGTTATCAAATGTTCTCATTGACACTTACTATACCTTAATGGAAGACAAGGACCTATTGACCACAGAACTAGGAGAAGTGGAACAAACTAGAGATGATCTGATGTTAGTAGTAGTGGACCTCAAGGACACCATAAGTAACATTGAAAAAGAAAAGAAGGAGATAGAAGAAAAAATAAGAAAAACAGAAACTGAGGGAGAAGATATAACTAAAGTAATGGTAGATTTGAAAGAAAAAGCTGAAAATTTTAGCAAGGAAAACATTAGGCTGAGTGATAGATTTAATACTGTTAAGCAAGAAAGAAATAACCTACTAACTAAAATCACAGAACTAGAAGAAATCATTCAGGAATACAGACTAGAACCTGGTCCATTTAGTGTGGAAAAGGGAAAGGAAATAGCCAGTGAAAAATATGTCAATCTTGAGAAAGATTTGAATGAGACCAAAACCAGTTTGTACGGTGAGGTTGAGAAAAACAGAGAGCTGCAAGCTGAATTAGGTAAAGTAAAATCTGATCTCAAGAAGTCACTAAATTTGACATGGTCCTTAGATGCCATCACTGCCATGTATTTTAATAATTGTGGAAATAGGCAGGAAATTGGATTTCAAAAGGAGAAAACTCCCTACAATCCACACAACAAATATGTCACAGTCCCAGGCAATTGGCTTTGTAACCATTGTGGGAACAATGGACACTTCAAGGAAAGTTGTCCAGCCAGGGATCAATCAGTCCTGAATGTTTGCAGGTAGGAGAAAACCTACTCAGGGACCAGGTCCCCGCATGAAACACCAATGTCTACCAGCATGGACTATAAGACTTCTTATTCATCCCTTTCCCAACTACAAGGGACCCAAACTGGTTTGGGTTCCTAAATCTAACCATTGATTTATGTGTGCAGGGACAGTGAGGGAAAATGAACTACAGCGGATTATGGACAGTGGATGCTCAAAGCATATGACTGGAAATACAATGGATTTTCTCTCATTGAAGGCCCTGCGGGGAGGGGATGTATCTTTAGGAAATTGAAAGAAGGGATGCATTCTTGGTGTTGGGAAAGTTGGAAGATCTCTGGAACACTCTATAGAAAATGTGTACTATGTGGATGGATTAAAATACAATCTATTGAGTGTCTCACAAATCTGTGATAAAGGAAATAAGGTGGAGTTCTTGTCCAAAGTATGCACAGTTACTAGTCTAGTAACTGGAGAAGTGGTGTTCATAGCTAAGAGATACAAAAACATTTATGTTGCTGACTTGAAATCACTGGAAGCAGGTGAAGTGAGCTGCCTGAAGGCAGTCGATGATGAGGCAGAACTTTGGCATAGGAGATTGGGTCACGCAAGCTTTTCTCTCCTGAATAAACCGATAAAGAAGGACCTGGTTCGTGGTCTGCCCAACTCAAAATTCAAGGAACACAAAGTATGTGATGCGTGCGCCAAGGGAAAACATGTGAAATCATCTTTTAAGCCAAAGAAATATGTTAGCACATCCAGACCACTTGAACTCTTGCACATGGATCTATGTGGTCCAATGAGAATTCCAAGCAGAGGTGGAAAGAAATACATTTTTGTGATTGTGGATGACTACTCAAGATTCACTTGGACGCTATTTCTTAGATCAAAAGATGAGACATTTGAGGTCTTTGTGGCCTTTGTGAAGAAAATCCAAGTAAAGATGAACCTGAAGTTAGCTTGCATTAGATCCGATCATGGAACCGAATTTGAAAATGCAAAATTTGATGAATTTTTCAATGAAAATGGAATCACACACAACTTCTCTGCACCAAGGAATCCTCAGCAAAATGGTGTGGTGGAACGAAAGAATAGAACTCTGGAAGATATGGCTCGAACAATGCTTATAGATAGCGGAATTGCAAAGAACTTTTGGGCTGAAGCAATTAATACAGCTTGCTACTTGGTGAACAGGTGCATGATCAGGTCCCTCCTGAACAAGACCCCGTATGAATTTTCTCAATGGAAGAAAGCCCAAAATAACTCACCTAAGGGCCTTCGGTTGCAAATGTTATGTTCTGAATAATGGGAAGGATCAGCTGGGAAAGTTCGATGCAAAAAAGCGATGAAGGAATATTTATGGGGTACTCCTCTCAAAGCAAGGATTACAAGGTGTACAACAAGAGGACTCAATGTGTGGAAGAAAGTGTTCATGTGCTCTTCAATGAAACTCCCTTCTCGACCAAGGACAACAAAGGTGATGATCAAGATAATGAACCACTCCTGGTTCCTGGAGAGATTCCTGATGTATCTAATAGTAAGGCAGATATAATGAGTCAGCCCAGAGAAATAGTTGACGAAAATGTAACATCTACCTTAGAACCACAGGAGGAACCTGGTTCCCCAATCTATCCTACAGAAGCTGAAGAAAGGGTTGGAGATGTTGTGGAAAGTACTCCCCAGGCAGCAGAACAAGAGACACAAGGAACCCCAACCAATATCCCAAGTCCCTCTTCCAATCAGTTTCAAGCTTCTAACTGGAAACATAAGAGCTCTCATCCTCTTGACAACATAATCACCCCTCTTGATTTCGGAATTCAAACCAGATCCAAAACTAGAAACACCCTAGCCTTCTCAGCCTTTCTATCCCAAATTGAACCCAAAAATATCAAGGAAGCTCTAAAGGATGCTGATTGGATCACTGCCATGCAAGAGGAGCTTCATCAGTTTGAAAGAAACAAGGTATGACATCTGGTACCTCGACCTTCAGACATGACTATCATAGGGACCAGGTGGGTGTTCAGGAACAAGCTGGATGAAAATGGGAAAACTACTAGAAACAAAGCTAGACTGGTAGTTTAAGGCTACAATCAAGAAGAAGGGATCGATTATGATGAAACTTTTGCTCCATTTGCTCGTATGGAAGCCATTCGAATTCTCATTGACTTTGCATCTCATATGGAATTCACCTTGTTCCAAATGGATGTGAAAAGTGCATTCTTGAATGGTTACCTCAAGGAAGAGGTGTATATCAAGCAACCCCCTAGTTTTGAAAACCATGTTCATCCAGAATATGTGTTTAAATTAGATAAAGCCCTATATGGATTGAAGCAAGCTCCCAGAGCTTGGTATGAAAGGTTATCAAAGTTTTTACTAGACAATGGGTTCACAAGAGGGAAAATCGACAATACCCTTTTTCTGAAAAAACGAGGAAGGTATCTTCTCATTGTTCAGGTGTATGTAGATGATATCATTTTCGGGGCTACAGCAGATTCATTATGCAAGGAATTTGCAACGCTCAGGGGAAGTGAATTTGAGATGAGCATGATGGGGGACCTGAACTTCTTTCTGGGTCTTCAAGTTAAACAGTCCATCCAAGGTACATGTATCAGTCAGCAGAAATACATCAAAGAGCTACTCAAAAGGTTCGACATGGAGGATTCCAAAGTGATTGATATACCCATTGCAGTGGCTACCAAACTTGACATGGATGATTCTGGTACTCTTGTGAATAAAACTATGTATAGAGGAATCATTGGCTTTCTCCTGTATCTCACAGCTAGTAGGACATATATAGTTTTCAGTGTGGGGTTGTGTGCAAGGTTTCAATCCAATCTGAAGAAATCACATCTGAAAGCTGCCAAAAGGATTCTACGCTACCTCAAAGGCACACAAGACCTGGTCCTATACTATCCTTCAGGTGACAATTTTAATCTTGTTGGTTATGTTGACACTGACTATGCAGGTTATCTGGTGGACAGGAAGAGCACTTCAGGGATGGCTCACTTTCTTGGGTCATGCTTAATCTCATGGGGCACAAGGAAGTAGAACTCAGTGGCATTATCCACAGCTGAAGTTGAATACGTTGCAGTTGCATCCTGCTGTGCTCAGCTATTGTGGATCAAACAACAATTGGAGAATTTTGGTGCCTTCATTGACGGCATTCCACTCCTATGTGACAATACCAGTGCACTCAACATGAAAAAAAATCCAGTCCAACACAAGAGAACCAAGCACATTGATGTGAGGCATCACTTTCTCAGAGACAATGTTGAAAAGGGGCACATCTGCATGAGGTTTTGTTGCACTGAAGATCAAATTGCAGACATCTTCACCAAGGCACTGGGCAGAGAAAATTTTGAGAAAAATAGACTGGCTCTGGGGATGCTGAGACCAAATTAAGAACCTGGTCCTCCTATGGCTATGAATGTCTTACTTAGGTTTAGTTGCTAAGGTGTTTTCCTATTAAAGTTTAACTCACATCAATACTGTTGCAGGTAGACACGCATGGTGACTACAGAATTTACTGAAGTGGCATCGTAGACCATACAAAGACTGAGCTATCTCTTTTTCAAAGCTAAAACAAGTACGGGACCCGGTTCCTGTCCACCAGGTTAGTAGCTATATGTTTTCACTCACTCTCTCAAAAGGTAACTGCGTTAATTACTGCTGCCACTCTCCCTCTCTCTCTCTCTCTCCACCTTTTCCGAGACACATCAGTCATGTCCGTCTCTCCACCTTTTCAACTCCCTCTACACGTCTTCCCACTTTCCAAAACCGCCAGTTTGACCCATTTCCCCTTCTTCTCATTATTCCATTCATCTATAAAATTCCTCTCCTATAACCATACTATCCACCCACTCATTTCTGAACTCAAAAGTATCACTCTCACCTGCCTACTCGTTTCACTCTCTGCTTACCGTGTCTAAAAATGGCCTCACCAAACGACCTCATTTCTTCCATCACCACTACTGATCTCAACGCCATTTCAGTGGAGGATCAGGAGTCCTCTACCTCAAAGGTGACCACATCTGCTTCTACACCATCGTTGCCCTGTCTTGCACCAGAAATATCTCAAGCACCTTCCGTCCCAGATGCCTCTATTCCTGTTTCTCCTACATCTTCTTCTTCACCAAAAACCCTAACCCCTGAAATCACCAGCTCACCTCTTCCCTCCTATGTCTCTCCGTCTAAACCTCTCACCACTAAAGCTCTTTCTGTTTCTGAAGCTTCAGAGGAGGATCCAAATCAATACATCAACACTGCCTTTTTGAATACCTCGACTCCCATGAAGTCACCTGAAAAAGAAGCAGCTGAGAAAATCATAGCCATCTCCTCTGACAAGCTTCCTTCTGACACTACCTTCTCTCTTCCTGAGACTCAGGGAGCATCATCATCCATTCTAGAGGATGAAGGAACCATGGTTCTCTTCGAGTCTCCTCGCCATAAGGCATCACCCTCAAAACCTTGTAAGGGACCTGGTTCTCCACCCTCTCAGTCTCCCACTGAGCAAATCTTCTACACCACTCCTCTTGAGTCCATTCCTCCACACCATGAGCCTATAAACGATGATGATGAGGACGACATGGTACTCAGTGCCAGATTCAAACTTCGTCATGGGGTAAGTGTTTCAGCACCTTCGGTGAAGCGTCCCTCCACCAGACTTCAAAAGAAAGAGGCTGTGGATCTTGCTCTTGAAAAGAGCAAAAAGTGTAACAAGACAAAGATGAGGCGTTTGGTCAAAGATGGTCAGGTTGTAGTTGATCAGAATATTCCTGTGGTGGAAGTCAAGGAAGAAACTATTGAGGAACCTAGCTCCTTAGTGACAAGAAAGAAATCAATTTCTCGTAAGAGTGTCAAGCAACCAATATTGAACACTGCGGAGAAAGCCCAAAAGCAAATTGTTAGCGAAGTCAGTGCTCAGAAATCTGTCCGCCAGCCCCAAGGAAACGTCTGCGAAAGTGGCTGGAAAACGCAAGCGGGAAGAAGAATCAAAAGGGGAACCTGGTTCTGCTAAGGCTGCACAGTGGAAAGCCAATGTCCAAGGGAAAAATGTGTTGTGGGGGCGTATTATTGACCCCGAAATTCTTGACATGTATGGCATGAATCAGCTCATGGCCATGATTGAGTTCCAGAAATGGGAACATCTGTTGAATGTCAGTGGGCCTAAAGTATATGAAGATGCGGTCAAGGAGTTCTATGCTACTCTCTTCCTTCCTGAAGATGGTCACGTGTGTGTAATGGTAGGAAATGTGGACATTGTGTTCGATGATGCTGCCTTGGGGGTAGTTCTGGGTGTTCCTTCAGAGGGTCTGGACTCAGTGGACCCAGACAAGCACGCCTGCAACAATGACTTTCGGAAGGTCATAGTTAAGCCTGGGTCGGTTCAGTATGGGGACCGGGTGCACAAGAAGGCGATGTTGCCTATCTACCAACTGCTCTTTGAGTTGGTGAACAAATTTCTTCTGCCTCGAGCTAAAAGGCTGTCAGTTGCTTCTAGGGCTGACTTGATTTTGATGGAGGCCATTGACAATTTCAAGCTTGTCAACCTACCTGCCCTTATGATCAAACACATGGATAAGGTTGTCTCTGTCAAGGATGGTAATCATGGTCTTCCCTATGGCTTCCTACTCACTCGGATCCTGGAGTACTACAAAGTCCCTCTCAGCAACCCTCGGGTAGGAACTCGTAAACAATGTTTCACCAAGACCAGTCTTGAAGAGTGTGAGTGCCTTGAGAAGGCTGGGGGCAACAACTCCACGCTCTCTCAGATGATAAATGCCCTTAATGCTTCCCAGGACACTATCAAGAGACTGAAGGCACAAATCACCATTTTGGAGGCGTCAGGCCACTCTGACAAGGGACCCGGTTCTTCTAGTTCATCTGATGAAGAGGTGGTCCGCCTGACCAAGGAGAATGCTGCGTTGAAACAACAAGTTGACAATCTGAAGGAAAAGCTTCTTCAGGAGCAGTCCTCTGCGAATGCTTGCATGGACCTGGTCCTTCATACCCTCATTGCCTCCTCCTCTCAGCCTCCCCCCTCTAGTGCTCTTTAGGCTCTCCCTCTTTCTTCTGACCTATTATATGATGTGGCTGTTAGTTTTAATGCTGTTGTTTTTGTTTGTTTTGGGTTGGATAACATTTGGCTACTCCTGCATTGGAAAATCCAAATGAAGTCTCTTGCTTTCGAGCAATGACTTCTGAAATGTTTTTACGTATTTTACTATTAATGAAATCAGTCTTTTAATGTTCTACTTGATGCCTGTCTTTATTTTATTCTGTCCTCTATCATGTTGTGTGCACACAAGGGGAATGAGTTAACTTTAAAGAACTTCCTTATTTTTTTGCATGGTTATGCCTTTTTATGATGCCAAAAGGGGGAAATTAAAGGGAATCATTGGGATAATCTGGGAAACTCTGAACTGTTTGAGCATTGATTCAGGGGGAAGACAGCCTAAGGGGGAATACAGTGATAGGGGGAACTTGTTAGGAACCTGGTAGATCATGTGTTACACTATCACAACTACTTCCCAATTATAAAAGTTTGTCATCATCAAAAAGGGTAAATTGATGAGTTGTATTCTGTTTTGATGATCTAACAAACTTTTATATGAAGGACCATATTGAGGACCTGATATATAAACAGTATCACTTGTCATCTCTGACTCCAGAAATTCAGGACTATGCACTGTTGTACTTGGAGGGACCAGCTGAAGGACCTGATCCTCTATCGGGCTCACAGATAAAAGTACAGGTCAACTTGACAGCTGTAAAAAGATGTGACAGAAAAGTGACTGCTGGTTACTGTGCATGCTACAGTGCAGTAACAGTGCAGCAATCACTTCCCATTGGTTGAGGCATGTACTCTCAAGATATGGGGCATCCTTCTTGGATTGTGCAAGTGCTTTTAATATCTTGAGGCAAGAAGAATAATACTCACTTGAGCATTTACTAAAGAACATTCTCTCAAGCATTGGATACTCAAGTATTTTAAGAGCAAGAAGACAACTCCACTAGACGGACCGGCTTCACCTTGTGTTGTTTGTGTCCTTAGTTGAGTTGTAATCTTGCATTGTGTTTCTATTGTAACCTACTTGCTTTTATAAGAGCAACTTGTTAGGAATCTTTTCATCTCAACCATCCATGCTTGTGCTATGACTAGGGTTAGTCATTAGTCAAAGTCTTTGTAACTAGGGAGTGACAAAGTGGCTTGTAATAGTGTTTACAAGTTAGTGTGTTGAAGTCTTTGTAAGGTTGCCTTGCAAAGTGGCTTGTAATAGTTTAGATTACAAGTTAGTAAAGTTGAAATCCTACAAGTGTAGGTCGTGGTTTTTTGTCCCCTTGAGTGGGATTTTTCCACGTAAAAATCCTCGGTCACTCTACTTGTCTTTCTAGTATAGATATCTGTGGGAACTAGTACAGGACCTGGTAACTCTACTGTTCGGTAGACCCTTAGGAACTTTCACTCTATAACCTCTTCTTTTATCTGCTTAGGAAATGTTAAGTTCTTACCTACACCATCACTGTTTGAAACACATGCCATTGTCTTCTCATCATCATTGTCGCTAATGAGAACAATATTTATCAAAGACACACCCTTCCATGTACTGTATCCAAGTTATTCTCTGTATCCAAGTTCATCCCGAGTAATATTACTACAAGGATAATCACCAAAGCCACCAGACAACTTTATGAAGCAAGATGAGCTATTCACCGAGCCTCGACTGTACATGTAAGTTTTTTACTTTTCATTAAGTATTTTGATTTACTTTTATATAAAATTTGAAATACTAATTCAATGTAATAATTGTTATAGGGTCGCTTCACATCTGACGTGGAGGAATTCATACGCAGTCAGCCACCTAATGAGTCGGCGAGGCAATCCAACTTTCGGACGAGGATGCTGAAAGAACACTTAGTTTTATAACTTAGTTTTCCTTAGTTACTTTTATATACTTTGAACTAGACAATAGAACCGATTTTCGAATGGGCTTGTAATAAGCGTTAACTTAGTTTTGTTAGTTTAATGTGTTAGTTCTATTGAACTTTATACTTTGTTGGTTTTAATGTTGTTGTTAATATTGTTATTGTTGTTGTTGTGTTGTTGTGTTGTTGTTGTTGTTGTTGCTTGTAATATGTTTTGGTATGCTGGCAAGTGGTGTAGCTGCCAAAACAGGCAGTTTCTGCCAAAATTAGACCCAGAAAAGCGACCAACTTTGGTCGCTTTTCTATTTTTTTTTTTTTTTGGGCAATAGCGACCAAGGTTGGTCGCTAATTGACCCAGATTTTCAGAATAGCGACCAATGTTAGTCGCTTATGTATAAAAAAAATTAAATTCTTGCTATTAGCGACCAATTTTGGTCGCTTTTGTATAAAAAAAACAAATTAAATTAAACAAAAAGCGATCAACTTTGGTTGCTATTTTCCAGATTTTAAAATATAATATTTGATTTACAGACCAAAGTTGGTCGTTATATTTTGAATAATAATAAATAAATAAATAACGTAAATAGAGACCAACTTTGGTCGTTAAATTTATATTATTAAAATATTAAAGCGACCAAAGTTGGTCTCTATATTTGATACCCGGAATATTTGGTCCTTTTACCTTAGAGACCAAAGTTGGTCGCTAATTAGCGACCAACTTTGGTCTCTAAGGTAAAGGGACCGGCAAAATAGTGACCAAGCCTTTTTGGACGCATTTTGGTCGCTTTTTCACTGTTTAGCGACCAACTTTGGTCGCTTTTTGTAGTCGCTTTTTTCCGGATTTTTAGTAGTGCACCAGCAATACGAAAAATAAATTTACAATATTATAAAAAAAAATTATGATACGGGATAAATTTATTGTATAAAAAGGTAGGGTAAATGGTAAAATAATTTTTTTTTAATAATAATGAAGGGTGAGATGAGAGAAAAAGACAAGATAACGATGCAACCATACCAAATCGGTCGTTATATAAAGTGACATATTTCGTCGTTACGTAACGACAAATTTAACCATACTATACAATAAAATTTAAGTAACGACCAATAAACATCGTATTTAAAGTAACAATACGATACAATACAATAGGTAACGACCATCCAAACAAGCTAACAAAGCATGAGTCTTCAAAACTAGATACAATCCAAGTCCTCGGCGTGACGTCAGCCTCCTTCCTATTCTAGCTAATGGAAAAATGCCTTTGAATGGTCGTAATCGTCGACAACCCAACCGACGTCCACCTTAGGCTCGGCGAGCTGTCCTCCTAGATTTCGCGAAGGTAATGCCAGGGCCTTTTCAGTACTTACGATTCTTGATGCCAAGAAGGAAACCAACTAGACGAGACAGACCATTGTTCATAGCTTGGTTATAAGCCCGGAGATCGAATCAGATTCTTCCCATTTGAGAGGGATTCTCGTGCCAACCATAGGAAGAAGAACTCGATTACTCATCTTGGATCGAATTGGATTAATAGCTTTGTGTTGATCTACGAACGAGCCTTCTATTTGATTTATACTACACTTCTTCAAGTCTCCATCATCCCGATCTCTCTTTCTTGTATGTCCAAAGAAAACATAACCTCTTCTAATTCAAGGTCGAAATCCTCAAACCAACCAAAATCTGATTTCTAGTTCACTATTCTTATGATAAGAAGTTATGTCACATCATGTGATGAGAAAGCTGAGAATGAAAATTAGCAAATTTCACATCTACGGCATATTCTGTGCCCCAAATCATTTAGTCTTATGAAACTAAGCGGGCGGGGAAGATATGACCCCTCCCCCATTGAACAAAGGGGATACATAGGGCGTGCTCACTCACATACTGGATAGGTGACTCGGAATTATAGTGCTAGTTCCGTTCCCTCGGGGAAGAGAAAGCATGAATCTATTACAATCTTAGTAGAGAACAGATGTTGATGCATAGTAGCCATGGACTTGGATTGTATCTAGTGTTGAAGTCATCCCACGTTTCATTGACTTGGTTTTCATGTTTTTCATTTTGCTTATTTGCTTTAGTTTCATTTCCCTTCAAATTTCTTTCAAGCTTTATCCTTTCAATGTCTCAAATAAGGGCAGCCCAAATCTATGTTGGTATAAACTAATATTGATGCATAAGTTACTGAGGCAGACAGCAGTAGGAAACAAAAGGTGAAAAAGAAATAGATCGAACTTCTTTACACCTGAAGCTGACAAGCTACACGAATACAGTAGCTTGTTCAATTACTCGTGTACAATCAAATTGTAAGTAAGCATATAGCATGAATTCGAACGCAGAAAACAGTAAAAGACAACTTTATGTACAAACAAGATCACAAGTTCGCGAAAAATTGGATGTCCCCTCGAAAGAACACGTTCCCTCTCTCCTATATTACAGAACACCCCAAGGATGTTAATGAGAATTAAATAACATCTCCAACTGTACACTCTGATCTATTAACAGATTAATCACTCTAATATATATTTTTTGAAAGATGATAGAGATCGTCGTCCTATCAGTTGCACTTTAAGTTATACATCTTCCTGTAACTCTTTCCCGTTACAAGTATCTCTCATCGAACAGATCAGCTCGCACCTCTTCACTGCTTGTGATTCACGATGAAACAACTTTAACGAGTGCCCAAAAATAATTACATTGCAGTCACCTGATTTTCGTTCTACCAAGGGAAGATGCCCCAATTTCAGTCTCGGTGTTCTGCATGACCAATTACATTCACATGTTAGATGTCCTTGGATTCTTTTGAAAGTCTAAATGAAGGTCACTATCCTTTTACATATGCTTTACCTGAGATTTAGGAGAAGGGAAGACATTCCAGAATCGAAGTGTTTCATCTCCTGCTCCAGTCACAATAGTCTGCAAAGATGTTAATAGCAGTTAAAAACATCAAGAGTAGAGAGAATGAAGCTGCTGCTGCACTAGGCGACGAGTAGAAAGAAATACATAGACGAAATTAACTAGTTTTGCTCAGCTACCTGTCCATCTGGAGAGATGGCAAGATATAAGACTCGATATGTATGGCCCGTCAGAGTAGCTATCTGTATTAATTGAAAAAAGCATATGATGAAACTAGTACAAGACGATATGTCTAACAAATAAATGTCTGTCCATATACTTTTTACTGCAGCGTCACATTCTGAAAACTTAGGTGAAATACCTTGGACATTGTAGGATACCTCCAGAGTATTATTTGGTTTTGTGAGTAACCATGAGTGCTGACTAATTCATCTACGTTCTTCGACCATACAAGATTGCAGACCTGCCACAGTATCGAATGAGTTAGTATATCTGAGTAAACACTTGTAAATCTGAAAGTCCAAAACACCTAGAGAGACCCCGGAGGGAGGTGGTTGAGCAGGGATTGTAGGACAGTTTTCTAACCTCCCTCACATGTTTACAGATACAAGTATCTTGCACAATCCTGTAGTGTGTACACACACATATATCCCGACTCAGTATGTGGGTGTATCTTTTGGGGGGGTTGATTGAGGGAGGGAGGGAGAGAGAGAGAGAGAGAGAGAGAGAGAGAGAACTTGCGAAACCGGTTCAAACATAAATATTTCAATGAATTTTTTTGTTCAGGAGATCCTTTAGGGAATATGCCCAAGCTATTGAGATACTTGTATTTCCCAGGGTTATAGGTCTAGAATCTGGACGATGGGCCACTGCGATAATTCCCGGGGTTATAGGTCTAAAAATCTGGATGATAGGGCTCTACGGCCCACTGTGCCTATCGAGCTAGCTCTTCCCTGATGAAGCACCTACAATGGCACAACTTGTCTAGATAGCATAAACCATGAGCACACCTACCCCGAACTCCCAGCCCAAGGTATACTAACGGGGGAAGTCTTACTTTAAATTCCTCATATTTTTTCATACAAATGGGGAACCCTCAGAGGGCCTATACTATCAACAATAAAATATTAGTGCATTTTGAATTGTGTACAAATAAAATAAGATTCGTGGCGAAGGCCATAGAGAAAGATATTTGAGATTAAGAAAGAGATGGGAAGAGGATGGGTGGTGGGGGTTAAAGAGGAAGGTCAAGATGGTTTGACAAGTCCAATGACAATGTTTTAAGAAATAAAGTTGAGGACACTTCTCTCTTACGAAAAAGGAGGACTGAATATGCAGGGAAGGTGTAGTAAGAGCAACATCCCTAATGTTAACTGTTAACTGCCATCCTCATACAAATGTTAGAAATGACAGAGTGAGCTCCCCAGTACTATTTAAATCAATTTGAAAGGCAGATACTAGTCTTGAATGGTGTAAAATGTGCTTGGAGATGATTCCCAAGGAGATGGCCTACTGGTTAAGGCGTAGTAGTAACAACAGCTCTAACCCCAACTGCAACACTTGGGGTGAGCACACCGACTCCAACCTTGGTGAGCTGGATTACCTTGGCAACCTGCACTGAGTGTGAACAGGTTTCCCGGTGAATTAGTTGAAGTGCACGAAAGCTGACCCGATGTATGTATGCCCGCACGTGTAAGATTTAAACAAATTAAAGGTCCACAAATTCTTGAAAAGCCAGAATTATCCGATCCATGGAATATGGTAAACTTGACGAACACAAACTGAAATGAAGCTAAACCAAACCTTTTTCTAATTCCAAACGCCATGGAATAACCAGAAAGGGAGTTGAAAAGCAAGATTATTCTTTTTTTGAGATGGTAACATTGAAAAGAAAAATTGTTCTTCTGATGACGTAATTTAGATAACACAAGTACTATCTTTTGAAATAAGAAAAAGTTGGTAAGATTTATCTAAGATAGGCAGAAACATAAAAGAGGTACTAAATATATGGAATAATAGGAAAAATACCTGACTGCCAGTGTCTATGCAGCTGAGGTGTGTATTAGTAGTTGTATTCCAGAATCGAATGCATCGATCCGCGGTGCCACCACCAGAAGCTAGAAGCCCATGAAGATGAGGGGACCATGCAATCGCTTTCACAGCAGCCGTATGCTCGCAGTATTTTAACATAGGTTGTGTTGAATGGTTGTTCCACACTAAAAGCTGGGCATCAAGATTTACGTGAGATACTGAATTAAGAGCCTAAAAATAGCAAAATATCATCTAGCAAGTATCATGGTCAGAAGAACTTGATTCTGGAAATTAAGTTATTAACAACATACTCTGTTATCATTTCCACCAGAAGCTAATTCACGATTATCATAAGACCATTTGAGCCCACAAACCTGAAAAGAAGTAGTTGCTATTAAGATGCAAAGCAAAAGTAAAACAGAAAATCTGATAAAAATGAGTTGAACAATGAGAAGCAAGAAGGAAGCCTAACCTCTGACCTGTGACCACTTAGCTTACTGACGTAATCTTCTTGAGCTCGTATATCACGCTGAAGAATACTCTTGTCCCGGCTTCCTGAAGACAATAGGGATGAGCTCCAAGCTAGCGCACCAACTCTTAGTCGATGTCCCTCCATTGTTCTTATCCTCTTACTGCAAGAGGCATCCCATAACTACGCCACATGAGATTCAAACACCCGTTAACCATGTAAACAAAGAAGGTACCAAAAAACAATCCTATGTTTTTCATCCAATAGATTAGATTAGACCTAGAAATAAAATTTTCATGCACTTCAAAGAGAAATTTAAGTTTCATGCAATAAATTGCGCATGAATAAAGGAGAACAAAGATCTAAGTTATTACAGCAAGCGAGCCAATGTTAGCTTTAGGATGCCCGAATTCAGAGGACAAAGGTGAAAAGTAAAAATTGTGTGCTTTCTGCTTTAAGCCTCATGCTATTTCTTGCTTCAGAAAAATTGGGAAAAACAACTGCGTAACCAGCCCAAGCTTTCAAATAAGTGTTCCCGTGGAATTTACTTTGAATAGTAAAATTCCTTTGTAACTAAACTTTGTTCATTTTAAACACAATATGACAACTTCATGAAGCTTATATTGAAATCTTTTTCCTTTATATGCAAATTCCAAATACTACAGAGACAACAGCCTCAGCAAGTTTTTCAAGTTTTATGCTACTTAATTTCATAGAAAAAAAAGATCTTATAGAATAAACATATATAGAGAACATTGAGATAAATATGCAGCTTAGTGTGATTAAAGCACTTTATGTATATACCAATACCAACAGTGCTAGGACATGCAGTTTCCTTACGAGAAAGTCTATGATTTCTGACTCAGCAGAAAAAATATAAAATTTAGAATCTGTGATTGGCTCCTGTTAACAGTTTTCTTTCATATAAAAATAGTAAGTAAGACAACCAATTTAGCGTTCCAGACCTGAATTTTCCCATTACTTGTTCCAACAGCAAGATGTGTACCCCGCTGTGCCCACCCAACTGAACTAACATTATCATCATTTCCCAAGTCGCACAACTTCGCTACCTGCATAATGCAATCGAAAGAATTAAATTATGTTTATCAGCCAGCTAGATGCATAGATCGAGCAAGAGTATGTTAACACCTCCATGAAAGGAAGAACACGAAGCCAAAAGACTCACCTTGCTACTAGATGCATGCCACAGATATACACAGCTCCCCAGTCCTACAGCTAATACATTATGTGAAGACCAGTCCACAAGGTTTAGATAAAAATCGTCTTGCAACGCAGGTGCATCTAATACCTAGCAACAACCACACAAGAACACCTACATAAGCGTTCTCATCTGGTAATAACATATTCACCACACAGCAAAAAACATAACAACGTTATAGTCAAGAACCAAAAAAAACAAGAGAAGAGGAATAGGGTGTTGGTTTGGGCAGCTGCTAAGGGAACTAACATATAATAAGAGACATTCCTACTTTAGAGCTCACAAGTTGAGGTGCCAAGTAAACTTGCCCACCAGCGCGATGAGCTCACACCAAGTGTTCTAGCTGAAAATCGAACTTACGATCTCTAGATTGTTACTCCTTTACCTCAACCACTTTGCTAATCCTCGGAACGAAAATCCTTAATAGTACTCCCTCCGTTCAATTACAGTAAACCTATTTAATTGGGCACATATTTTAAAAAAGAAAGAAAAACTTTTTGACACTTGTGGTCTTAAACATGCCACATTTTCTTGGCTATAAGACTATTGAACTTGTATGTCTTAAACATGCTATAACATTTGTGTGGTTACAAAAGCTTTTCGTTATAGGAAAATTAAGTTAAATTGTTTCAAAAAAGAAAATAGGGTTATGTAAAATGGGACAGTGCTAGCAGATAGAATCCAGAATTGTTACCTTATAAGGTGATTTTGGAACTTTGCGGGGAGACTTAACAGGGGTAGGACAACTAACACCAGGTAGCAGCTGATCATCAAACCCAAAAGGCGACAAAGAATGCAAAGATTGACGGGTCTCACTCTTATACCGAAAAATATTGCGATTGGGTCTACTACTCTGCAAATTCCTCCCATTTAAACCAATAATTTTCTCCGGTGTAACAGGAGGCAATACAGGCCCAGAATCAGGCCCGAACAACGCATTACGCAAAAGAGAAGTATACGCTTTGCTAGAATCATCTGTAGAGTTAGAATTCGGGGACGAAAGTGGCAAGTTAAAAAGAGAAAAATTAGAAGAAGATCTGCTGGGAATAAAACGGTCACTGTAAATAGTACGAGAAGGGGAAGGATTATACGAGTTGAAACCTGGGATTAGATGATTATTATTAGGAGTTTTGGGATTAAGATTTGGATTAGGAGGTGATTGATTAGAGTGTATGGAACCTGAGCTGGGGTTTTCCATTCTGAAACAAACCCTAGCAGGAAGAAGAAGAGGGGAATTGTAGGTGGAGAATAATATTTCTCGGGGGAATTAAATTTGCTGGTTTTTCTTTAAATTTTCCCGGGAGAAATAGTAACAGAACTTGGGTTTTGCGGGAAATTTATATATGTGGGGTCCATTTTATTAAACTAGGAAGCACCGTCCTATATATTCTTTCTTTCCTAGTTGGATTGGGAACCAATTCGCGGTACAACGTAGGAAAACGTGTGATTTTCTTTTAACTAGGAAAGTTACAACTCCTATTTTTACCTAAACACAACGTAATTCAAGCCAATAAATCCTAGTTTAAAATAAATAAATAAAACTTATTAGCGATATGTCTATGCAAACACTAACAATCACTAAATGTTATAACTAAAGGTGTAGATTTAATCAGCTCTATCCAACTGCTAGCCTCCATGGTGAAAGTTATAATTGACCCTAGCCAAGCTAGTTTCCTATCCAATAGAAGGGCATATGATAATGCAACTATTGTCCAAGAATACATCACTTAATTTGGAAAAATGAAAGGGAACCCGGCTCATATGATTCTCAAATTTGACTTAGAGAAAGCTTTTGACAAGTTGGAGTGGTCCTTCATTAGGACACATTGCATGCCTTCAACTTCCTTCCTAGGCTAACTAAGTTAATAATGCCTGCATTAGCTCATCAAACATCTCCATCCTAGTGAATGGAGGCAAAACGGATACCTTCAAGACCTCTAGGGGAATCAGACAAGGGACCAAATCTCCCATTACCTCTTCATTATGTGTATGGAGAGGCTCACCAGGTCTATTGATAAAGATGTCAAGGACAAACAATAGCTTCCTATAAGTATCAGTAGGTCTGGCCCAAAAATTTCTCATCTCTTCTTTGCTGATGACCTAACCCTCTTTGCAAAAGCAAACATTAGGAACTGCATCACAAACTACTCTATCATGCAGGCATTCAATGAGGATTTTGGTCAAAACATCAATCTCACCAAGTCCAAGGTTCTTTTCTCCTCTAACACAAGGTTCAACGGAATGCCTCACAAATGCATTGACAATCCAAACTACAACATCCTTTGGTAAATTCCTAGGATTTCTGATATTCCATATGTCAATTTACACAGATTTTGTGTATAACCATAGTAACTGAAACATGTAAGAGAATGAATCAATAATGGAGAAAAATTTTAGAGAGAAGAAATGGGAGAAGGTTTACATTTTTAAGTGTGTCTAATACATGTGCACACTGTTCTTATATAGAACAATGTTAACCGCCTCTAACTAACTAACTCTTCTAACCCTCTAACTGTTTTTATTTAGTAACTGACCCCCACAGTGAACTCTATATCACAACACTCCCTCTCAAGTTGGAGGGTGGAATACATCGAGCACTCCTAGCTTGCCTAAGAGTAACTTGTGTTGGGCTGCTCCATGCCCTTTTTGTCATCAGGTCTGCCACTTGTTGCTTTGTGGGAATGTAGTTGGTTGTGATTATTCCTTCCTTGATTCTTTCCCTTACAAAATGACAATCGATTTCTATGTGCTTTGTTCTTTCGTGAAAAATTGGATTTGCTGCAATTTGTAATGTTGCCTTGCTGTCACAACGTAGATGTATAGGTTCATTTACTTTGTTTCCTAGGCTTTCCAACAGACCCTTCATCCACATGAGTTCTGCTACAACTGCTGCCATGCTTTTGTATTCTGCTTCTGCAGAGCTTCTACTAACAGTTTGTTGCTTCTTAGATTTCCAAGATAGCAAGAATCACCCAATTTCACCACATAACATGTTACTGACCTTCTGGTGTTTGGCAGGCTGCCCGATCTGAGTCACAGTAAGTTGTGACCTCACTGGCAGTTCCACATTTCAATAGAATCCTTAATCCAAGACTCCCTTTAATATATTTGACAACCTTTAAATCTTCTTCCATATGTGATTTCTTAGGATGTTGCATGAACTGGCTCAACACTTGGACTGTAAATCATATTTCTGGCTTTGTAATTGTTAAGTACAACAACTTGCCATCTAATTTTTGATAGCTACTTTCTTGCTGTATTTCTGCATCATCAATATTGCCCACATGTTTATCATACTCAACGGTGGTAAGCTTGTGGTTTTGTTCCATTGGTGTGGATACTGGCTTACAAGCACTTAGCCCAACTTCTGAGATGAGTTGCAAGGCATATTTTCTCTGATTGAGTAAAATACCCTTGTTGGATCTCATCACTTCAATTTTCATAAAATATCTAAGCTCCCTTAGGTCTTTCATATTATAGTTGTTGTGCAGAGTCTCATTTACCTCCCGTATCAAACTACTACTACTTCCTGATATTAGAAGATCATCCATATATACCAATACAATTACAATATAATCCTAATGCCTTTTGGTGAATAATGAATGATCATAAGAGCTTTGAGTGAAATCAGCTTGCAATAGTGCATATGTTAGCTTGATATTCCACTATCTTGAGGCTTGCTTTAGGACATAGAGGGATTTAAGCAGTCGACATACCTTGGACTCCCCCTAACTGTGAAATCCATGAGGTAGCTGCATGTAGACTTCCTCACATAAGTCCCCTTGTAGGAATGCATAGTTAACATCCATTTAACATAATGGCCAACCTTTAGATGCTGCAACAACAATGACAGTTTTGACAGTCACCATCTTAGCAACAGGAGAAAAAGGTTCATGATAGTCCAAACCTTCCTGTTGTGTGTATCCTTTGGCTACCAATCTAGCTTTAAATCTATCAACCTCACCATTAGACTTGTACTTGATTTTGTACACCTCATTTGGACCTAGTAGATTGTTTATCAGGTGGAATATCTACAATCTCCCATGTATGATTGTCCTCCGAGGCTTGGATCTCTTGTTGCATAGCAAGTACCCAGTCTTGGTCTGTTGCTGCCTCTTTGTGTGATGTAGGTTCTACTAAAGCAGAAAAAGCTTGGAGATATGTCTGATATGCAGCTGAAAGTTGATTGTAAGACAAATTATTTGACATAGGATAGATATGTTTCCCTGGTAGTTTAGTGGTGACATAATCCTTGAGCTAGATTGGTTGCTTGATTTGTCCGTGAGGTCTGGTGATTTTAATGGTTGCAACAAGTGAAGATATGTCAGAAGTTAAAGGTGGGGTGACCAACAAGTCATTTTGAGGAGGTGATTCCTCCACCTGGGAAGGAATGAACTGTTGGTCTTTATTAACACAAGTAGTTTCAGGATTATGAAGGTCTGATGTTGATGCAAGATCTGTCAAGGCATCAAGTTCTGTTAAGGTAGGTGTAAAGTTTTCATCCTCATCTTGTGGGGCAGATAATAGTGTATTTTGTGTAGTAGTTGGTGGAGGTAAACTGGGATCAAATGTATGCAGACTTAGAAAATTGTGCTTCTTCATCATGGCTACTAGAAGTATGTTTAAAAGGGAAAACATATTCCTGAAATTTGACATCCCTGCTAACTAAGACTGTATGAGTATCAATATCATAGAGCCTATATCTTTTTTGTGTCTCAGAATATCCAATGAACACTACTGTTCTTGCTCTAAAGGCAAACTTGTCTCCTTTAGGAAGATTACAAGCAACGCTTTGGCATCCAAGCACTCTTCAATGGTCCAAGTTAGTTGACTTCCATAGAGCATTGCATAGGGTGTCTTGCCTTATAACATTGGTGTTGGTAGTCTATTAATTGATTATGCAGCAGTCCTAACACAATCACCCCAGAACTTCAGAGGTATCCCACTTTAAAATTTTAGAGCCCTTGCAACATCTAGAATATGCCTATGTTTTATCTCAACTATACCATTTTGTTGAGGAGTATATGGGCAACTACTTTGGTGTATAATGCCATTTTCAGCTAGTAATTCATTACATTTGGCATTAAAGAAATTTGTGCCATTATCTGATCTCAGGGTCTTGATTCCAATATCCAACTGTGTCTTTATTATTGAAATGAAATTCTTCAATACAACACACACTTTACATTTAGATCGTATTAAGCATACCCATATGTATTTAGTAAAATCATCAACAACAGTCACAAAGTAATACTTTCTATCATATGTAGGTGTTTTGTAGGGTCCCCACACATCTAAATGAACCAACTGAAAAGCTACTTTAGACTTGCTTACATTGTTAGGAAACTGCAATCTACTTTGTTTATCTAGAGAAAAGATGCTACAATTTCTTGATTTCCTTGCACATATCTTGTCTTGTAGAGGTGAGATATGTTGTATAGAGTTCCAGGATGCATGTTCTAGTCTGTAGTGCCATAGTTGTGTTTTCTCTTCTTTCATTACTTCACCTATTGTTATGTCTGATGCTTGTGCATATTCCCTTAGTATGTAAAAACCATCTTATCTCTACCAATCCCCAATACTTTGCCATTGTAAAGTTCATGCAACACACAAAAATCAGGGAAGAACTTCACTGCAAGTGAGGTCTCTAGTGAGTTTGATACTAACAACAAATTAAACTTGAAATCTGGCAAATGTAGTACATCCTTTATGCATTTGTCTCCTAAAATAGTAGTAGTTTCAATATTCATTTTCTCTGGTTTATTTACAGTTGGCAATTCAACTCCTTGACCTAACTTGCTTTGTATCACTAATTATATTCTTATCATGAGCAATATGATGGGTTTCCCCTGAGTCTACTATCCAACTAGTTAAAGGAATATTGGATAGTAAAGTCATAATACCTGCCATGTTAGTGGAGCATTCTTCACCTCCTTGTTTGTTCAGAAGTCATATAAGCTGCTGATATTGTTCTTCAGTGAGGAAATGGCCTTAAGGTTTAGTGTTTGTTCCTCTTGTTTCTTCAACTCTTGCAGCATTAGCAAAAGTTTTGTTTCTTCCTGACTGAGGTTTCTTTTTTCTTTTAAAATCAGCTGGATAGCCAACAATTTTGTAAATTTTCCTTTAAATGTATCTTGTAACCACAGTGTTCACAAATTAGTCCAAATTTCTTAGGTTTAAAACTCTGTCCTTTTCCTGCAAGCATAGTCAATGGATCTCTATTTGTGTCAACTACACCTAGTGTTCTTTGACTCTCCTCCCGTGTCACTATAACATATGCTTCAGTCACAACTGGTCTCTTGAGGAGAACATTGCTTCTCACATTATTATAGCTCTCATTCAGGCCCATGAGAAACTACAAAAGTCTCTGATTTCTCAGGTGTTCCAATGAAGGCCTCGATTCTTCTCAATCACATGAAGCAAGAGGCTTCAACACATCACATTCACTCCATAAATCTGACATCTTCGTATAGTAAGTAGTCACAGAGTTTGTGGCTTGTTTAAGACTAGCAATCTCTATCCATAGATGATATATCCAAGTCAAACTACATCTATCAAACTTCGACTTAAACTCACTCCATACTTTCCTAGCATTAGGTGCAAAAACTATACTTGGCATCAACTCATTAGAAACTGTGCTTCCAATCTGCGACAGTACAATCACATCATATTTTTTCCATTGTGCTATAAATTCTGCTCTATACGAGCTTTGTACACACGTTCCGTCTACAAATCCAAGCTTGCCTTTCCCCATAAGTGTTAGCTTCATTTCCCTACTCCACATGGCATAATTTTCTGGCTCGATGAGCTTAATTGGAACTAAAACCAAACCTGGTGAATCTGCTTCTTGAAGAAATAGAGGATGATTGTTCTCGAGTGAGGTTACCTCGTTTCCTACCATGAATATTGAAATTGTGCTTCGGCTCCGATGGATTTTCCCCAAATTTTGTTGCTTCGCCGAAACTCCTCGTCGGAGCTAACGTCCTCAGTTTCGCTGCTCTGATACCATGTCAATTTAGACAAATTCTATGTATCCCTAGTAACTGAAACATGCAAGAGAATGAATAAACAGTGGAGGAAGATTCTAGAGAGAAGAAAAGAGAGAAGGTTTTCATTTTTAAGTGTGTCTAATTATCACGACCCAAACCGATGGACCACGACGGACACCCGGTACCTTACTCAACCGAGTACCAACTTAACATATCTTTCTTATTACATCATCATATACATGTGACATACGGGCCAAATAGGCCAACGTGATCATTTATAAACTCTAAACATAGGCCGCCAATGCCATACAAGTATTCGTATACATGACATCTGCCTACGAGCCTCTAAGAGTACATAAGTATCATAAAGGTCGGGACTGAGCCCTGCCATACCAATAAATACATGTCCTAATTATACTGACCAAATAAGCAACTTCGGAGCAAATGGAGCGCATCAACATCTTCCACTAAGATGATAGCCTACTTGGAGGACTCTCGACCTGTCTATCGGGACCTGCGGGCATGAAACGTAGCGTCCCCAGGAAAAAGGGACGTCAATACAAACAATGTACTGAGTATGTAAGGAATGAAAATAAGTAAATAATAAACATGAGAGAAACATGTAGTAAAAGACTCGACATATAAGTCTCAATAACTCTATAAATCATGAAATACTCATAGTGTCAAGCATATGCGTATGAATGTCATGTCGTGCATAGGTACATGTTTCATAACATCATCAATCCTCTGAGGGAATCCTATCATATCATCTCGGCCATTGTGGGCAAAATTATCAATGTATACTAGCTGATCAGGTGGTTGTGCGTATATAACGCCGTAACCTTTTCCCATATCCCATATACATTTAATATACATATATACGTGTATATAACTCCATCTGGTCATGGGTCAATGTACATGTATAAATGCATGAAATGCATAAGAAATAAGTTAATAAGATTTCTCGGAATGTCATAAAAATCAATCTGCCTTTCGGATAAACTTTATCAAATACGTATTCTTCTGAGACCCATGAACAGAAGATATATAGACACCCCTACTATTTCTATGAATAGAGTCATTTATGAGCGTATTTTGCTTGTTTCATTTGTATTATTTGGACCATTCCAAAAAGAAAGAAGGGATAGCCTTAACATACCTAGAGTAGGGGAAAATCCGGGTGATATTCTTGAGAAGGATTACACCGTACTCCCTTAGAATCGAAAAATCTCGTTGCTATTATAATATGGAGTGACTATCGTCCTTGGCTTTGTATTCTGTATAATTCGTTTGCCGAATGAACTTTGGTATTCCTTCAAGATAAGAGTTCTTTGCATTTGCATAACCCGCTTACGAAATGGGTTCTTGATATCCATTCAAGATAAAAGTTCTTTGCATTTGGCATTTTGTAACACCCACTTTCCAAATGAATTTTTGTATTAACTCAAGGCAAGTGTAGGGATAAGTATTAAGCATTCTCTTTGCATGTGTTATCTTAGTAGACTGCCCAAAGTCAAGTCATCTCCAATCCTCCTCTACTTGCTGCCGCCTGGGGGGCTTTGTCCCCACCTAATATTATCCACAAATTCCTAATTACATGGTTAATCTCCCATTAAACCAATAGTTAATCAATTACCCACGTAATTAAGAATTATCTCAAATTACTTAAAATACTACTTATTTTTGTCATACTTTATACATCTTACTATCATAGCCATGTGGTACCTTGTATGGTACTAGTCCATAAATACCAGGTATTTTAGCTCGGGCCGTATTTTACCCCAAAATGTCAAACTTCGACGAAATTCATTTTCTTTGATTTGCTTACCCTCACCTTCACCAATTTACTCATCACTTGTTTGAAATAGCATAATACTTATAATCTCCAGATAATCTTGTCCTTGAACTTATGTCAATTATCTTACGACAAATCCAACGTACAATACTACATAGTGTATCATCGTCGTAATTTAATACTGCGGCGCGTAACATCATCGTAATATAATGTTGCGAGGCGTAACATCATTGTAATATAATACTGCGAGGCGTAACATCATCGTAATATAATACTGTGAGGCATAACATTATCGTAATATAATACTGCAAGGCGTAACATCATCGTAATATAATACTGCGGGCAATAACATAATTCCCCCCTTTGTAACATTCGTCCTCGAATGTTGACTGATGAACTTATCATTCTCGTAACCCATAGCTCATGCGAATACTTTAATATTCTCATTTCCATTTAGGCAATTGTTCTTTGAATAAATCCAAAGGCCAGGGCATTCCCTCCTTTAGGCCTCTTTCTCACACCACGACTTGTAGTTAGAATCCTTCTAATCTCGTAACTGTTTCTACCTTCTGTCATGCAGCCTATACGAATTTTCCTTGTATGTGCGCCTATGCGACACTCCCCTTTAGCTTTTAGCCAATCTCTAGGCCTCACTTTGGGAATATGTACAGAACCTGGCTAAATGTCCCTTTGGACATCTATAGGTTTACTGAAGTTCTTTGCTTGATACGAATATTGCTATATCTTACTTCATAGACTCGGTTATCCATTTGTATGACTTTACGGCACCTAGGTAGGTCATACTATACCATAACTCTAACTTTGATTTATTGTTACTTAGGTCTGCTACCAAACTCTAGGTTACCTTTGTTAGTTATCCCACATGTATAAATCTAAGTCCTTTAATGCTTCCTCATTACTGTTCACTTTAAGAGTGACGACCTAATCTCACCTTATACTTTGTGACTTTTGTCCATCCATTATTGATTCACCTCAATATTTATCTACAATACCACCGATAACATGAAACTACTTATGAAATACCTTGCCACTAGGGCTTACATTGCATCGAGGAACATTTGAAGTGACTTTCGTGATCCACTTAGTCGATATTGTACTTTAATAATCGTATCTTATAGCATCCGAATGCAGTTCACTTATGTGGGTATTTTAATCCCGTGAAATTCATGAAATCCTCTTCAAATTATTACTCAATCGAAGGTCCAATCATCATCATTTATCTATCACAATTACACCTTTATTCTACTACCGGTTCAATATTCCATCTCTTCTGAATACTACTATTCTTAGACTCCTTTGAGTTCATTCAGGCTATACTGAACTTTCTATAATTTAGAGAAACCATTAGCTCTTTTTTTTTCATGGGCTTAATCTCGAGGACTTATCCATTCTCGTCACCTTCTTACTCGCCCTTTCTCATCCTTACTCACATAAAACCTCATGGCTTTACTATACTTTATCTTGCGACCTTTACGTATCTATTTATACTATTCGCAACCTTCCTTCAACTTGCTTGCACCATAGATTCCCTTATGTTATTCAGAACATCAAGCGAGATATCATATCATCTCTAAATCTTCTTTACTCTTAGCTACCTCTTGTGTAATGACCCGGTCGGTCGTTCCGTGGAAATTAGCCCCGTTATTTCTGTTTTTCTTTGTCATGCATTTCTTAGTATGTTTATGTGGTGTTGGGGTCGGTTGGTTCGAGTTCGGAGTGGTCGTGGTGTGAATTGAGACACTTAGTCTCTTAAATGGGCCAAATAGTTGAAAAAGTCAACTAGGAGTTGACTTATTGGTAAACGACCTCGGAATGTGGATTTTATGGCTCAAATAGCTCCGTTGGGTGATTTGGGATTTAGGAGTGTGTTCGGAATGTGGTTTTGATGTCCGGTGTAGAATTAGGTTTGAATTGACGAAATAGAATTTTTGGCGATTTCCATTCGGCATTGGAAAATAGGCTATTGGGGTCAGAATGGAATTCTAGGAGTTGGAGCAGGTTCGTAGTGTCATTTTGGACGTGTGTGTAAATTTTCAGGTCATTCGGATTTGTTTTGGTTAATTTCGGCATCGTTGGTGATTTTCGAAAGTTTTAGGAATCTTAGACTTGAATTATGGGTTGAATTGGAATTTCGATGTTATTTTAGGTGTTCAGAGGGTTCGACTAAGTCCGGGTAATCATTTATGACTTGTTTGTGTTTTTGGTTTGGGTCCCGAGGGGCTCGGGTTGATTTCGGATGGTCGTCGAAAGGTTTGGAGTAGAGAAAATGCAGCTGAAGCTGTTGGTGTGAGAGTTTCTAGTTTTTCCGCACCTGCAGAAGGAGAGCCGCAGATGCGTGGTCGCAGGTGAGCACAGGGAGCCGCAGATGCAAAATTTTGGTTGGCTGAAGAGTTACGCAGGTGCGAGGTCTTTACCGCACCTGCGAAGTCGCAAATACAAAAAGTTGAGCGCATGTGCGGAGACTGGGTTTTTGAGCGTCGTCTGCAGGTGCGCACCTGGGACCGCAGGTGCGTGTAAGTGGCCGCAGGTGCGGGACCACCGGGCAGAAGGGTATATAAACCTGCCTTCGCAATTTTGAGCCATTTTCTTCATTATTTCATCCGGGATTAAGCTTTGGGAAAGGGTTTTGAAGGAGGAAATCAAGAGGACTTTGTCGAGGCAAGATATTTGAACCTAAAACTTATTCCTATGTAATTTTTGGACTGATTTAGGGTGAATTTGTGGGAAAAATCAGTGCTAAATTGGGGGTTAGGGCTTGGAAAAATTGGAGACTTTGAATGAGGAATTGAAGGGGCTATTGGGGTCCGAATTTAATGTTCTTGGTATTTATAGACTCGTGGGAGGATAAGGATTCCAGTTTTGTGATTTGTATCGAATTTCGGGACGTGGGCCCAGGGGTCGAGTTTGGCCAATTTTGGGAATTGTGTCTATTTTTGATAATTTTTGAATGGGTTTCGTCTCCCTAGCATATTTTGATGTTACTAATCTGATTTTGATAGAATCAGAGCATTTGGGAGCCGATTCGAGGGGCAAGAGCATTGCGGAGTAGTTTTCATGCCGGTTTGAGGTAAGTAACGATTGTAACTCTAGACCTGAGGGTATGAAACCCCGGTATTTTGTATTGTTTTGGTAAATGAGGTGACGCACATGTTAGGTGACGAGCGTGTGGGCGTGCACCGATAGGGATTGTGACCTGGTCCGTCCCGTAGAGACTATTAAGCCGCGTACTTGATTTGAAATCATAAGATACCCTGTATTTTTAGGCTTATATTATATTATGGGCAGTATGCCGTGTTTGGGGCCTTGTGTCGATCTGTTTAGACCCTCAGGGGTGTTTTTACACTATTCTCACACTATTATTGATAGAAAATTTATGAACTCAGTCATGTTTATTACTTGTTGCTATTTCATTATTATTACACTATTTTAGAATACTGTGAGGTATTGATTTGGGGTCGTGAAAAGTTGGTATCAGAGGACTAGGTTACATAGAACTCAACGGTTATGAGCAGGTTTAGTAGAGTCTTGCAGATCGGTACGGAGACGTCTGTACTTATCTTCGAGAGGCTACAGAACCCTTAGAAAAAAGCTCATCTTCTTGAATTTTGTCGTGCCATCTTGTTGATTCTGGAAAATCTAAACTTCTGTTGTTTCATTCTCTCACAGATGGTGAGGGAACGCACTATCGATCAGGTTGACCAGACACCAGCTAGACCAGCGAGAGGTCGAGGCTGCGGTAGAGGCCGTGGTAGAGGTAGGGGACCAGCATGTGCAGCAGTCGGGGCAGTACCAGTGGAATCCACCTATCATTCAAGTTCAGGTTCCCGGCGCGGATATTCCAGCGGGACAAGCTCAAGCACCGACAATACCCATTATTATTCCGGGTCTTCAGGAGACTCTGGCTCAGATCTTGACCGTATGTACCAGCCTTGCTCAGGCAGTCGCTGTCTCTACTACTGCCGCTACATCTCAGGCCGAGGGAGGCACTCAGACTCCAGCTGCCCGGACACCTGAGCAGGTTACTCAGGGCCTTCAGACACCGGGGGCAGTCCTAGCCCAGCCGGTTCCTCCAGTTCAGGACTTCGTGGTTCCAATTATGCCAGATGATGAGCAGCGCAGGCTGGAGAGGTTTAGTAGACTTCAGCCTCCGACTTTCAGCGGTGCTGAGGGCGAGGATGCCCAAGGTTTTCTGGATAAGTGTCAGAGGATGCTTCGTACTGCAGGGATTCTAGAGAGCAGTGGGGTCTCGTTTGCTACTTTTCAATTTTCTATGGCTGCTTTCACTTGGTGAGAGTCTTATGAGAGGCGTAGGCCTGTTGGTGCAACACCCCTCACTTCGCAGCAATTCTCCACTATATTCTTGGAGAAGTATGTTCCCTAGTCTCACCGGGAGGAGCAACGTAGGCAGTTTGAGCAGTTGCGTCAGGGAGAGCTATCAGTGATGCAGTATGAGATGCGATTTTCAGAGTTGGCTTGTCATGCTACTGAGTTAGTCCCTACCGATAGGGAGAGGATCAAGAGGTTCGTGGATGGCCTCACTTATCAGCTCCGTATTTTGATGACTAGGGAGAGAGTATCAGGTGATACCTTTGAGCAGGTTGTTGATATTTCTCGAGATATTGAGTCAGTTCGCCGACAGGAGCGAGAGGAGAGGGAGGCCAAGAGGACTCGTGGATCTATCAATTTCAGTGGTACTCCTTCCAGAGGGCAGTTTCAGCACAGTTGAGGCTGCCCATTTAGGCCTCCTCAGCTAGTTCGCCCAGCTTATAGTGACGCATCATCGGGGCAGGGTCCCCGCAATTCTTATCCAGTCCGCTCGTTATTCAGTTCTCTCCCAGCCTAGAGTTCATCTCGGGCACCATCTATTCAGGGTTCCTTCATGCATGGTTCTTCTGGTTCCAGGGGTTCTCCTTCAGTCCCCGTCTCCTGCACAGAGAGTTGTTATGAGTGCGGAGAGTTCGGGCATATGAGGAGGCAGTGTCCTCATCTTCTTGGAGGTCCATCTTAATTGAGGAGCCAGCCTTCGACTTCAGCTCCAGTTACTTCACCACCCACTCAGGCAGCTAGAGGCCGCCCTAGAGGGGGAGGTCGAGCAAGTGGAGGCCAAGCTCGTATCTATGCACTCCCAGCCAGGCCAGATGTTATTGCCTCCGTTGTAGTGATCACAGGTATTATCTTAGTCTGTCACCGAGATGCTTTGGCCTTATTTGACCCTGGTTCCATATATTCTTATGTTTCGTCATATTTTGCCCATTTTCTGGATATTCCCCATGAGTCTTTAGTTACGTCTGTTCATATGTCGACTCTGGTGGGAGATACTATTGTTGTGGACCATGTGTATCGGTCGTGTGTGGTATCTATTGGGGGTCTAGAGACCCGAGCGGACCTATTGTTACTTAGCATGGTTGATTTTGATGTGATACTGGGCATGGACTGACTATCTCCGTGTCATGTTGTTCTTGATTGTCACGCTAAGACCGTGACCTTGGCTATGTCTGGAGTTCCGAGGGTTGAGTGGAGAGGTTCTTCTGAGTATGTGCCTAGCCGGGTGATTTTTTACCTGAAGGCTCATCGTATGGTTGAGAAGGGATGTTTATCGTATCTGGATTTTGTGAGGGATGTTAGTAGTGATACTCCCACTATTGATTCTGTTCATGTGGTCCGTGATTTTTCAGACGTGTTTCCTGCAGGCATGCCACCTGACAGGGATATTGATTTTGGTATCGATCTTGTGCCAGACACCCAGCCTATCTCTACTCCACCTTATCGTATGGCACCAGTGAAGTTGAAAGAATTGAAAGAGCACCTTCGGGAACTCCTAAATAAGGGGTTCATTCATCTTAGTGTGTCACATTAGGGTGCAACGGTGTTGTTTGTAAAGAAGAAGGATGGTTCTATGCATATGTGTATTGATTATCGGCAGCTGAACAAGGTTGCAGTGAAGAACCGATATCATTTGCCTCGTATTGATGATTGGTTTGACCAGCTTCAGGGAGCCAGAGTTCTCTCTAAGATTGAATTGAGATCCGGGTATCATCAATTGAAGATTCAGGATTCTGACATCCCGAAGACTGCCTTCAGGACTAGATATGGTCATTATGAGTTTCTTGTCATGTCGTTTGGGCTGACCAATACCCCAACAGCCTTTATGCACTTGATGCACATTGTGTTCTGGCCTTATCTCGATTCCTTCATCATCGTGTTTATTGACGACATCTTGGTATATTCCCGATCTCGGGAGGATCATGAGAAACACTTGAGGGTTGTGCTTCAGACTTTGAGAGAGAAGAGGTTGTATGCAAAGTTTTCAAAGTGTGAATTCGGGCTTGATTCAGTGGCATTCTTAGGCCATGTAGGGTCTTGTGATAGGATCAAAGTAGATCCGAAGAAGGTGGAGGTGGTGCAGAGTTTTCCTAGACCGTCATTAGCTACCGAGATCCGCAATTTCCTTGGTTTGGCAGGGTACTATCGCCATTTTGTACATGGATTTTCATCTATTGCAGCACCTATGACCAGACTGACCCATAAGGGTGCTCCGTTCAGGTGGAATGAGGAGTGTGAGGAGAGATTTCAGAAGCTCAAGTCAGCGTTGACTATAACTCCGGTGTTGGTTTTGCCTAAGGGTTCAGGTTCTTATACAGTCTACTGTGATGCCTCGAGAGTTGAACTTTGAGCGGTATTGATGCAGGACGGTAGGGTGATTGCCTACGCGTCCAGGAAGTTGAAGGTGCACGAGAAGAATTATCCAGTGCACGATCTTGAGCTAGCAGCCATTATCCACGCATTGAAGATTTGGCGCCATTATTTGTATGGAGTGCATTATGAGATTTTCACTGATCACCGTAGTTTGTAGTATCTGCTTAAGTAGAAGGATCTGAATTTGCGTCAGAGGATATGGTTGGAGCTTCTCAAGGATTATGACCTCATTATTCTATATCATCCGGGGAAGGCCAATGTAGTGGTTGATGCCCTGAGTCGCAGAGCAGAGAGTTTGGGGAGTCTAGCCTACCTTCCAACGGCAGAGCGACCTTTGGCACTTGAGGTTCAGGCTTTAGCAGGTCAGTTGGTGAGATTGGATTTGTCAGAGCCCCTGTGGGTATTGGCTTGTGTAGCCTCCAAGTCTTCTCTTTATGATCAGATTAGAGCACGCCAGTATGATGCCCGACACTTACTAATTCTTCAGGACAGGGTCCATCGAGGTGATGCCAGGGATGTGGTCATTGGTGATGATGGGGTCATGAGGATGTAGGGCCGGATTTGCGTGCCCAATGAGGATGGGCTTTGAGAGTTGATTTTAGTCGAGGCTCATAGCTTGTGGTACTCTATCCATCCGGGTGTCGTGGATATGTACCAGGATCTGAGACAGCATTATTGGTGGAGGCGGATGAAGAAGGATATTGTTGAGTTTGTAGCTTGGTGTCTCAACTGCCAGCAGGTCAAGTATGAGCACTAGAGTCCAGGTGGATTACTTCAAAGGTTAGATATTCCGGAGTGGAAGTGGGAGAGGATCACCATGGACTTTGTAGTTGGGCTCCCACGAACTTCGAGGAGATTTGATGTTTTATGGGTTATTCTGGATCGGCTGACCAAGTCCGCGCACTTCATTCCTGTTGGTACTACTTATTCTTCGGAGCGATTAGCTGAGATTTATATCAGGGAGATTGTACGATTGCATGGGGTTCCAGTTTCTATCATTTCTGATAGAGGTACTCAGTTCACATCTCAGTTTTGGAGATCCGTGCAGAGAGAGTTGGGTACTCAGGTTGAGTTGAGAACATCGTTTCATCCTCAGACCGACGGGCATTCAGAGCGTACTATTCAGATTTCGGAGGACATGTTGCGTGCCTATGTCATTGATTTTGGGGGTTCATGGGAACAGTTTCTGCCACTCGCGGAGTTTGCATATAATAATAGTTATCAGCCCAGTATCCAGATGGCTATGTGTGAGGATTTATATGGTAGGAGGTGTAGATCTCCGGTTGGTTGGTTTGAGCCGGGCGAGGCTAGGTCATTGGGAACAAACTTGGTTCAGGATGCGTTGGATAAGGTGAAGTTGATTCACGAGTGACTTCGCACGACGCAGTCTAGGTAGAAGATTTATGCAAACCGGAAGGTCTGGGATGTGTCTTTCATGAAGGGTGAGAAGGTACTGCTGAAGGTGCCACCCATGAAGGGTGTTATGAGGTTCGGGAAGAGGGTAAAGTTGAGTCCCCGGTTCATTGGGCCTTTTGAGGTGCTTAAGAGGATTAGAGAGGTAGCTTATAGGCTTGCCTTGCCACCCAGCTTATCGAGTGTTCAAACGGTGTTCCATGTTTCGATGCTCGAAAGTATATTGGTGACCCGTATCATGTTTTAGACTTCAGCAGAGTTAAGCTTGAGGGTGATATGTCCTACGAGGTAGAGCCGGTGGCTATTTTGGGTCGGGCAGGTCAGGAGGTTGAGATCCAAGGATATAGCTTAAGTGAAGGTTCAGTGGAGAGGGCATCATGTGGAGGAGGCCACTTGGGATACCGAGCAGGAGATGCGGAGCAGATATCCTCACTTGTTTGAGACTCCAGGTATGTTTCTAGACCCGTTCGAGGACAAACGTTTGTTTAAGAGGGGGAGAATGTAACGACCCGGCCAGTCGTTTTGTGGAAATTAGCCCTGTTATTCCTGTTTCTGCTTTGTCATGCATTGCTTAGTATGTTTATGTGGTGTTGGGGTCGGTTGGTTCGGGTTCGGAGTGGTCGTGGTGTGAGTTGAGACACTTAGTCTCTTAAATGGGCATAATAGTTGAAAAAGTCAACTAGGAGTTGACTTATTGGTAAACGACCTCGAAATGTGGATTTTATGGCTCGGATAGACCCGTTAGGTGATTTGGGACTTAGGATTGTGTTCGGAATATGGTTTTGATGTCCGATGTAGAATTAGGCTTGAATTGGCAAAATGGAGTTTTTGGCGATTTCCAGTCGGCTGTGGAAAATAGGCTATCGGGGTCGGAATGGAATTCCGGGAGTTGGAGCAGGTTAGTAGTGTCATTTTGGACGTGTGTGTAAATTTTCAGGTCATTCGGATGTGTTTTGGTATGTTTCGGCATCGTTGGTGATTTTCAGAAGTTTTAAGAATCTTAGGCTTGAATCATAGGTTGAATTGGAATTTTGATGTTATTTTGGGTGTTACGAGGGTAAGACTAAGTTTGGGTAATCATTTATGACTTGTTTGTGTTTTTTGTTGGGGTCCCGAGGGGCTCAGGTTGATTTCGGATGGTCGTCGGAAGGTTTGGAGTAGAGAAAACGCAGCTGAAGCTGCTGGTGTGAGAGTTTCTGGTTTTTCCGCACCTGCGGAAGGGGAGCCGCATGTGCAAGGTCGCAGGTGCGGACAGGGAGCCGCAGATGCGGAATTTTGGCTGGCTGAGAAGTTTCGCAGGTGCGAGGTCTTTACTGCACCTGCGAAGCCGCAGATGCAGAAAGTTGAGCGCAGGTGCGAAGACTAGGTTGTTTAGCGTCGTCCGCAGGTGCGGGTCTGCAGGTGCGTGTAAGTGGTCCCAGATGCGGGATCACTAGGCAGAAGGGTATATAAACCTGCCTTCGCGATTTTGAGCCATTTTCTTCAATATTTCATCCGGGATTAAGCTTTGGGAGAGGGTTTTGAAGGAGGAAATCAAGAGGACTTTGTTGAGGTAAGATATTTGAACCTAAAACTCATTCCTATGTAATTTTTGGACTGATTTAGGATGAATTCGTGGGAAAAATCAGTGCTAAATTGGGGGTTAGGGCTTGGAAAAATTAGAGACTTTGAATGAGGAATTGAAGGGACTATTGGGGTCCGAATTTGATGTTCTTGGTATGTATAGACTCGTGGAAGGATAAGGATTCCGGTTTTGTGATTTTTATCGAATTCCGGGACGTGGGCCTGGGGGTCGGGTTTGGTCAATTTCTGGAATTGTGCCTAATTTTGATAATTTTTGAATGGATTTCGTCTCCCTAGCATATTTTGATGTTATTAATCTGATTTTGATAGACTCGGAGCATTTGGGAGCCGATTCGAGGGGCAAGAGCATCGCGGAGTAGTTTTCGGGCCGGTTTGAGGTAAGTAACGATTGTAACTCTAGATCTGAGGGTATGAAACCCCTATATTTTGTATTGTTTTGGTAAATGAGGTGACGAACATGCTAGGTGACGAGCGTGTGGGCGTGCACTGATAGGGATTGTGACTTGGTCTGTCCCGTAGCGACTATTAGCCGCGTACTTGATTTGAAATCATAAGATACCCTGTATTTTTTAGGCTTGTATTATATTATGGGCAGTACGCCACGTTTGGGGCGTTGTGCTAATCTGTTTAGCCCCTCAGGGGTGTTTTTACACTATTCTCATACTATTATTGATAGAAAATTTATGAACTCGGTCATGTTTATTACTTATTGCTATTTCACTGTTATTACACTGTTTTAGAATATTGTGAGGTATTTTGGGCTGAGTCCCGTAAGGTTGAGAGTTGCCCGAGTGGCTGAGAGGATGACTAAGTGAGGCCGAGAGCCGAGTTGTGAGGATAGTTATGGATTGGGCTGCACGCCGCAACAGATATTATATGGATCGGGCTGCACGCCGCAGCATATGTATATTGGATCGGGCTGCACGCTGCAGCAATATAGCGCTTGGGTTGTAGGAGCCCCTCTGGAGTCTGTACACCCCCAGTGAGAGCAGTCGACTATATATATTGGATCGGGCTGCACACCGCAACATATGTTATTTGGATCGGGCTGCACGCCACAGCAATATAGCGCTTGGGTTGTAGGAGCCCCTCCGGAGTCTGTACACCCCCAGTGAGAGCAGTCGACTATATATATTGGATCGGGCTGCACACCGCAACATATGTTATTTGGATCGGGCTGCACGGCGCAACAGTTGTGTGGATTTCTGCTAAATCTCAAAATCACACCCCAAAACCCCTAAAACCATAACTTAAGAAACTTCAAGTTCTTGATTTCTATAAAAATGTGCTGGACCGACCTATACAACTCGGAATGACATCAAATTGTGCAGACAAGTCATAAATGACATAAGCGGAACTATTCCCGGTCCCGGAATCACATTCGGACCTCGATAACATAAACTCACGTTTCAAACCAAATTTCAAACTTAAGGAAATCCTTATTTCTATATTGGGCGCCGAAACACTCCCGGGTTATCGAAAACCCATTCTGAACATATGCTCAAGTCCGAAATCATCATACGAAGCTACTGACACTGTCGGAACTCGATTCCGAGGTCGTTTGTTCAAAATATTGACCGAAGTCAAACTTGGCCAAATAGGCCAACCTTAAGGAACCAAGTGTTCCTAAACTGCTCCAAACACTTCCAAATCCCGAACCGCCCGTCCCTGTAAGTCACAAATCACAAGAAGCCTCTACGGGAAGACTTATATATGGGAACGGGGTCCGATAACGCAAAATGACCGGTCGGGTCGTTACATTCTCTCCTTTTTAAACAAACGTTCATCCTCGAACGGGACTAGAATGGTACCTGAAGTGCTGAATAGCTGTGGATATCTGCTCCGCATGTCCTCTTCGGACTCCCAAGTCGCCTCATCGACTGGTTGGCCTCTCCACTGGACCTTCACGGCAGAAACTCTCTTGGACCTCAACTGGCGGCCATGTCTATCAATAATAGCAACTGGTTCCTCCTCGAAGCCCAACTTCTCATCTAACTGAATAGTGTTGAAATCAACCACGTGAGAGAAATCTGCATGATATCTCCGGAGCATGGATACATGAAAAACCGGATGAACTCCGGATAAACTAGGAGGTAAAGCTAACTCATAAGCAACCTCTCCGACTCGCCTCAATACCTCGAAAGGACCTATAAACCTTGGGCTCAGCTTGCCCTTCTTCCCGAATCTCATAATTCCCTTCATCGGCGAAACCTTTAGTAGAACTTTCTCTCCCTCCATAAATGCTACGTCACGCGCCCTCTGATTCGCGTAACTCTTCTGTCTGGACTGCACTGTGCGGAGTCTCTCCTGAATCAACTTCACCTTCTCCAAAGCATCTCTCACCAGATCAGTGCCATATAACTTAGCCTCGCTAGGCTCAAACCACCCGATAGGAGAACGACACTGACGGCCATACAGAGCCTCGAATGGGTCCATCTCGATGCTGGACTGAAAACTATTATTGTACGCAAACTCAGCCAAAGGCAAGAACTGGTCCTACTAACCCCCAAAGTCAATCACACAAGCCCTGAGCATATCTTCCAATATCTGAACCGAACGCTCCGACTGGACATCAGTCTGAGGGTGAAATGCTGAGCTGAGATCTATCTGAGTGCCCATCTCACTGTGCAATGCTCTCCAAAAGTGCGAGGTGAACTGGGGACCTCGATCTAATATAATGGACACCGGCACACCGTGCAATCGGACTATCTCCCGAAGGTAAATCTGGGCCAGCCTCTCTGAAGTGTAAGTAGTGGCCACAGGAATGAAATGCGTCAATTTGGTCAATCTATCCACAATGACCCAAACCGCGTCAACCTTCCGCAAAGTTCGAGGCAACCCAACCACGAAGTCCATAGTGATGCGCTCCCATTTCCACTCAGGAATGGGCATCTGCTGAAGTAGGCCTCCCGGCCTCTGATGCTCGTACTTAACCTGCTGGCAATTAAGACACCTAGCCACATACTGCACAATGTCTTTCTTCATCCGCATTCATCAGTAATGCTGCTTCAAATCATGATACATCTTCGTCGCACCCGGATGAACAGAATACCGAGAACTGTGGGCCTCTTCTAGAATCCTCTTCCTCAGACCATCAGTATTAGGAACACATAAACGGCCCTGGAGACTCAAAACACCATCATCTCCCAAAGTAACCTCCTTGGCCCTGCCCTGGACCACCATCTCCCGAAGCTCTTCTAGGCACAAATCATCAAACTGTCGGGCCTTAATCTCTCCCAATAACGAAGACTGTGCAACCACATGGGCTTGAACTCGACGAGGCTCCGAAAGATCTAATCTCACTAGGCGATTAGCCAAAGACTGAATGTCTAAGGCTAGAGGTCACTCCTCTGCTGCAATGTAGGCCAAACTACCCATACTCTCTGCCCTCCTTCTCAAAGCATCCGTTACCACATTTGCCTTGCCCAGGTGATAAAGAATAGTAATATCATAATCCTTCAACAACTCAAGCCACCTGCGCTGCTTCAAGTTAAGATCCCTCTGCTTGAATAAGTGCTGCAATATACGGTGGTCGGTGTAAACCTCACAAGACACACCATACAATTAGTGCCTCCAAATCTTCAGAGCATGAACAATCATCGCCAACTCCAAGTCGTGCACTGGATAATTCTTCTCATGAACCTTCAGGTGACGCGAAGCAAAAGCAATAACTCTCCCGCCCTGCATCAACACACATCCCAACCCGACGCGTGAAGCGTCGCAATACACAGTATACATCCCAGAACCGGAAGGCAATGTCAGAACTGGTGTTGAGGTCAATGCTGACTTGAGCTTCTGAAATCTCGCCTCACACTCATCGGACCATCGAAACGGGGCATTCTTCTGAGTCAATCTAGTCAATGGAGCTGCAATAGAAGAGAATCCCTCCACGAATCGGCGATAATAGCCTGCTAGACCCAGAAAGCTTCTGATCTCTGCACCTGAAGTAGAACGCGGCCAACTCTGAACTGCCTCAATATTCTGTGGATCAACCTTGATACCTTCTCCGGATACCACATGCCCCAAGAACGCCACAGAATCTAACCATAACTCACACTTGGAGAACCTAGCATATAGCTTCTGTTCCCGCAAGGTCTGGAGCACAATTCTCAAATCATGTTCATGCTCATCCAGGCTCCGCGAATAAATCAAGATGTCATCAATGAAGACGATGACGAAGGAATCAATATACGGCCTGAATACCCTATTCATCAAGTCCATGAATACTGCTGGGGCATTAGTCAAACCAAAGGACATCACCAGGAACTCATAGTGGCCATATCTGGTACGAAATGCAGTCTTCAGAACATCTGAAGCCCGAATCTTCAACTGATGATAACCCGATCTTAAATCAATTTTGGAAAACAAACGAGCACCCTGCAACTGGTCAAACAGATCATCAATGCGCGGCTGAGGATACTTGTTCTTAGTGGTAACCTTATTTAACTGGCGGTAATCAATACACATCCGCATAGACCGATCATTCTTCTTCACAAATAGAACTGGATCACCCTACAGCGACACACTCGGCCTGATGAACCCCTTATCCAACAACTCCTCAAGCTGCTCCTTCAACTCCTTAGGAGCCATACGATATAGGGGAATGGAAATAGGCTGAGTATCTGGAGCTAAATCAACACAGAAATCAATATCTCGATCTGGAGGCATGTTTGGAAGGTCCGAAGGAAACACATCTGCAAACTCTCGAACAAATGGCACCAAATCAATAGTCGGAGACTCGGCGGTGGTATCCCGCACATAAGAAAGGTAAGCCAAACAACCCTTCCCAACCATATGCAGAGCCTTCAGGAAGGATATGACCCGGCTGGATGCACTAACTGAAGAACCTCTCCACTCCAGCCTCGGTGACTCAGGCATGGATAAAGTAACCGTCTTGGCATGGAAATCTAGCACAGCATGATAAGGAGATAGCTAATCCATGCCTAGGATAACCTCAAAATCAATCATATCAAGCAATAAAAGATCGGCTCTAGTCTCGAAACCGCAGAAAGTGATCACACAAGACCGATACACCCGATCTACCACCACAGAATCGCCCACAGGAATGGATACATATATAGGTGAACCCAAGGACTCACGAGAAACATCCAGAAAATGAGCAAATAGTGATGAAACATATGAATATATGGATCCTGGGTCAAATAATACTGAAGCCTCTCTACCACATACTGAGATAATACATGTGATCACGGCGTCTGAGGTCACTGCATCTGATCTGGACGGAATAACGTAGAACCTGGCTAGAGCACCTGAAGACTGAACCCCACCAGAGTGAACAGGAGCTGACTGACCTCCTCTTGACTGGCCTCCCCCTCTAGGACGACCCCTGCCGACATGTCCTCCACCTCTAGGTGGCCGGACTGCTGGTGCTGGACCCATAGGCTGGTAAACCTGATGCACTGCCTTGCCCCGAAGCCTGGGATAATGCCTCTGCATATGACCTAGATCTCCACACTCATAGAAACCTCTAAGTACCATAGCATGTTGCCCCGAAGAGGAACCCTGAATGGCCAGGAAGTGATGTGGACCCTCTGGCATAGCACTGAAATAAGAACCGGAGGATCTCTGGCGGCTGTAGTAACCACTGGGTGAACCCTGAGTAGCTGGAGGATGGTAGGAATGCTCTGGCATGGCACTGAACTGAGGCCTCACTGAACCACCTCGAGGAGGTAGTGGAGGTGCTGAATATGGAGGCCTGTTGGGCTGACCACCCCCAAACTGACCTCTGCTCCTAGCCGGAGCATCCCTGAAATCCCCTGAGAACATAGCCCTCTTATCCTGCTGACCCTGCTCCCTGCTCCTTAACCGATACCCCTCAATCCGTCGAGCTATCTCGACCACCAGCTGGTAAGGAGTACCCATCTTTACCTCTCGGGCCATGGTGGCCCTAATACCTGGATGTAACCCCGCCACAAACTGCCGCACTCTTTCGGCATTAGTAGGCAATATCATGAGTGCATGACGAGATAACTCTGAAAACCTATCCTCATAATATGTCACTGACATCTGCCCCTGCTCTAGCTGCTCAAACTGACGTCGCAGCTCTTCCCTCTCAGAGGGTGGAATATATCTATCTAGAAACATCTGCACGAACTGATCCCAAGTGACAGGAGGAGAATCTGCTGTCCTGCTGAGAATATAAGACTGCCACCACCTGCGAGCTTTGCCCTCCAACTGAAATGTAGTGAAATCCACTCCATGAGACTCCAAGATCCTCATGTTGTGCAGCATGTCCCTGCACCTATCGATGAAATCCTGGGAATCCTCACCCCGCTCATCCCCAAAGACTGGAGGGCGAAGTCAGGTCCATCTATCCAACATCTTCTGCTGGTCACCCTCTGCAACTGGCTTGGGCTCTAGGGCTGCTACTACAGACTGAACCCCACCCACAGGCGGTGTACCCGGGGTATGACGTGCTACTGCTGCCTTTCATATGGCCTAAGCGGTAGGGGTATGGACTCCCCCTCCCGCCTGAGAAGTAGCAGGGTCAGCTGGAAATAAACCAGCTTGGGACATAGTGTCCATGAATCTCATCACACGGCCCATGACCTCCTGGAAGCCTGGCGCTGTCATGAAGTTCACTAGGGCAGGTGATACTGGGGGCACCTCATCCTACTTATCTATGATAGGGTCCTCTGGTGGTGCGACTAGTATAGCTCTGCGGCACCCTCGTCCCCTACCTCGGGCAGGTGCTCTACCCCTGCCTCTACCACGACCTCGAGCGGCGGGGGTAGCGGCATCTCCCGGATCAGGAACATCGGATGCACGCGTCCTCACCATTTGTGAGAGAATAGAAGAAGAGGTTGAGTACATCATCGATTGCACGATAGAATATGGATAAAAGGGAGTTTCCTAACACCCTATAGCCTCCTGAAGATAAGGAAAGACGTCTCTGTACCGATCCGCAAGACTCTGCTGGGCCTGCCCGTGACTCGTGAGACTTACATGAACCTAGAGCTCTGATACCACTTTGTCACGACCCAAATCCTAACTCAGGTCGTGATGGCGCCCAACTGCGGGGTTAGGCAAGCCAACACAAAATCACTAAGTGTTACCCTTTCCAATTGATTAAGTATTCCAACGTTTACCAGTTTTAAACAGTTTTAAGCAGTTTTAAGCATGATATCCAAAAATGATAATCTGGTGATAAGTAATAAAGCTATAACGATGCGTGGGCCAAAAGATAAGCATATATATGAATATACAGCCCAAAACCCAAAATAAACACTATGTGTGTGTGCCAGGAACTAGTGTCACGAGTGTCACGTCATGCTAACAGAATAAGCAAAAGGTAATATATACAATCCCACTGTCTGAATGAAATAGACGGGAAAACACAAAAGGAAAACTCCATGGTACTACTGGAAACCGCCAAAAGAAGCAGCTCACCGTGAAGTCAAATCCACTAGCTCAGGATCTATCTCCGGTATAATAACCAGAAGCACCGACCTCAGTGCCTGTACAATTAAGTACATAAGTGCAGCATGAGTACATATTAAATAAATATGTACCCAGCGAGTATCCCATCTAATCTCGAAGAAGTAGTGACGAGAGGTCGACTTGACACTCACTAAGGTCCAACAGTATGATATAACGATGATAGAATAAAAGTAGTATACATGTAAGACAGTGAGTAACAATTATGTATAACGCACAGAAATCCAAGTAAATACTGGAACAATAACAATGGCCACTTTCTTTCCACCAAATATCTAATACAAGTCAATATCCATGAAACAATGCCAAATAATCATGCGCACACAGGAATAAGACAACCGACCGGAGTCATAAGGAAAATATCTATGCACTGCCGAGGATCGAACGGCCCGTACCAAAAGTACATTCTCAATTGTATCATCTCTGTGCACTGTCGAGGATCGATCGGCCCATCCCAAAAGTGCATTTTCAATCCGCCGTGGTGTACGGCCCGCTCCCATGAGAGTGGGGGAAATCACACATCGCTCGCGGAATGTAAATTGCGAAGCGGTCACATGCAGACACAATAACTTATAAAACTTACTTTCCATAACCAATTCCTTTCAAATAAACAATCCCCATAAAGCTTCGGAGAAACAATACTATACATAACATGATCTCATAGTACATATGGCAATACAAGGAAGCATATAA
>ML241320.1:40472-51017 GCA_005239495.1 Nicotiana undulata | reverse complement strand
TCTAGTTTCATTTTGCTCAGTCTTTTGTTCCAGACTGCGGCTTGTATATTTTTGCATATGTATATATATGTAGCCGTCGCTGACACTGTGACACTAGTCCTGGCACACACTTGTTGTAATTATGTTGGGTTTCGGGGTTGTATATAGTTGGCCTAGCTGTGGTTCGGCTTGTTTCTATGGCCTTACCACATACCATTGATTATATTCCGCACTTTTATTGTTATAGTTGTACGTTGGCTTGCCTAACCTCGCTGTTAGGTGCCATCACGACCTGAATCGGTTTTGGGTCGTGACATATTGCTTGTTCTCAAAATAAATTGATTATACCTGCAGTTTGACATTTGAAATTGCTTTTAGCAATTAAGAGCATAATTTTCAGATTATGAAATCAAGATAGTTCATCTTGATGATGCTGGTTTATATTCAAGCTAGTTTAGCATTGAATACCTCCTATTAATGGCTAAACTATCGCTTATGAGAACAAAGCCTCATGTGTTGGTCTAAGAATTTTTAATTTGCATACATCAGCACTTGTATGCGCCAGACCAACAAAGTATGATAAGTCCTTCCCTAATAATTGGTTTAGGATCAGAAACCAAATATTTTTACTATCTTTTGATGTGTGATGATTAATTTCTATACCACAATGCAGGTTAGTTTCCCAAAGATATGTTTCCCAAAGAATATTGGGGATATATGTTAGTTTTTCTAACATTTGGGGGATAGAATAAATAGCTGAAAAATATGTTATATGAACTGAATTATCATTAGTATGATCCTCACTCAAAAGATAATTCAAGTCAAATGCTAGAAGCATTTGCTGATCCAAAATTAAATATCATATTTCAGCTACGAATGCTCCTATTAAAATTAAAGTCCCTGAAGGATGGAGTTTACTTTACGCATGAAGCGTGGTAGACCAATCGGTTCCAAAGGTAACAATCCTTGAAAATGATAGGAGCAAATGATCAAAATGATCATAATAAGGAGGAAATGAGCTCTAGAAGAGCCCACGACATAACATTTCATGAAACTCCAGAAGAAGTTCAGGTACCTGAAATAAGGAAAGTGATGAGATCTCAACAAGTTATGTCACTTCGGAACCGATACAAAATGATCGTCAACGATATCTTTGATACAATATAGTGCACAATATTGTAAAAGATTGTGAGGATCGGACCTGCAGTCCAGACACCTGAAGATGTCAAGCCATTTAAATGCAAGTCATGATCTATATGACTCATTTGATTAAATGTATATGAAAATTCTTGAAGGATTTAAAATGCCTGAAGCATATAGTTCAAAGTCTCGAGAAATGTACTCGACCATATTACAAAGGTCTTTGTACGGTTTAAAGCACTCTGGGCGCATGTGATATAATCGCCTCAATGAATATTTGCTGAAAGAAGGTTACGTAAGTGATGTTATTTGTCCATGTATTTTATAATGAAGATTTCATCAGAATTTTTTATCCTTGTTGTTTATGTTGATGGCATAAATCTTGTTGGAACTCCAGAAGATCTCCAAAAGGTAATTGAATATCTTAAAAAAGAATTTGTGATGAAAGATCTTGGAAAGACAACACTTTGTCTTGGTCTGCAAATTGGATATTTAGCAGAAGGAATCTTTATCCATCAATCTGCTTATACAAAAAGGGTCTTAAAATGCTTTTACATAGGCAAAGCGCACACATTGAGTACAACAATGGTTGTTCGATCACTTGAAGTGAATAAGGATCTGTTCTGACCTCCAGAAGAGGATGAGGAATCCCTTGGTTGTGAAATACCTTATCTTAGTGCAATTGGTGCACTTATGTATTTTGCTAATGCTACAAGGCCTGACATAGCATTTCCTGTTAATTTACTAGCAAGATATAGCTCTTCTCACAGAGACTTGGGTATTTGAAACAACATCTTTATCAAGGGGAGTAAAGTATGCACTGTACTCTTTTTCCCTTGCTCAGTTTTGTTTTCCATTGGGATTTTTCCTGGTAAGGTTTTTAATGAGGCAGCTTGCAATGTATATTACTAGTGCACTCTTTTTCCTTGACTAGGATTTTTTCCCATAGGGTTTTTCCTAGTAAGTTTTTAAGGAGGCACATAATAATGAACATCCAAGGAGGAGTGTTACGAAAATATTATTGTGGATGTTCATTTATTACTCTGTTGTAGATAATCTTCCTGAAGAAGATTATCCATCTAGTACTCCATTGAAGTTTATCTACAAGCAGCTGATGCAGGCAGGTTGCAAGCAACTCAATGAAATGACTTGCAACAGCTTCTTGGTTTGATGAGATTAATTTAAATCGATCGGAAATAGTGGTGGATAATATTCTCTACAAATTAAACTTTTGAGAAGATGGTATACATGATTGGGATGCGGAGACTCAAATATTTGAAACAAGGTTTTCATCAGGGGGAGTAAAATATGCGGTGCACTCTTTTTCCCTTACTAAGGTTTTTTTCCCACGGGGTTATCCTTATAAGGTTTTTAACGAGGCACCTAGCAATGCGTATTACTAAATATGTGTACTCTTTTTCCTTCACTAGGATTTTTCCCACGGAATTTTTCCTAGTAAGGTTTTAATGAGGCACATTATCTTTTAATGAACATCCAAGGGGGAGTGTTATAAATATATATTATATTATGGATGTTCATAAGCTTCCTGAAGAAGCTTATCCATATGGGACTCCGCCGTAAATATGTTTATCTACTTGGTACTTTATTGGAAATAAGCTTCCTGAAGAAGCTTATCATTTTGGTACTCAGTTATGGATAAATATTATCCCCGGTAGAAGATTATCTATGTCTGGTACAGTAGTAGCTTCCAGTAGCAGCTTGCAGCAGCTTACACAGCAGCTTGCAGCAGCTTACACAGCAGCTTGCAGTAGCTTACACAGCAGCTTGCAGTAGCAGCTTACACAGCAGCTTGCAGTAGCAGCTTACACAAGATCTTGCAGTAGCAGCTTACACAGCAACTTCCTTCTTCTATAAATAGAGGAGATTTTAGTTCATTATGTACATCAGTTTGAAAATTGAATAAGACATCAATCTCTTTCTCTATACTTGTCTTTGGTTTATTTCTTTACAGTCGTTATTTTATAACACGTTATCAGCACAAGACTCTTCCATATCGAGCAAATCTTTGAAAGTATCCAAGGTATGAAATTTCTTGTTCTAAATATATGTTTATCATATATGTTAATCACGTCTTTCTAGCCAACTAATGATGTAGATGCCATTTTACTTGGATGAGATCTCGTGAAATTAGTAAAAAAAATGATTTTACTTAAGCTATTATATGATGGCGAGACTACCCCAGTAGTTTCTGTGGAAAACGATTGGAGGTTATGTATACTTATACAGTCACTATTTTGGTACTTATTTTCCTTTTGATTATCTTAATAAAGGATTAAAAAATGGGTAACATTATTAGATTTACTTATACTCCAGCAGAGTTTGCAAGAAATATACAACCACCGGAAGTGGTTATATTTCGTATATCACATTGTATCTAAGTTTTGTTAGCCACCAGAAGTGGTATATGCCTATGACCACCAGAAGTGATAATTTAGGGTTTCTATGGTTACAATTGAAGATAAGTTAGAGAAAATTTCTCTATATACTTGCATGCCTCTATTTGCTCATGAAGTAGCACTATCTCAAAAGAGGTTCTAAGCCATCACACAATTTGGTGTGATTGATGCACGTTCAGATAATTATGTTCCATTCCTTGAAGGATGAGAAATTTTGATAAATATTAATCCATTCCCTGAAGTGAATGGGATAATATTAATAAAGCTCATACATATGAACGCGCTCTTGATGTAAATATATTTCAATTCACCTCCAGAAAAGGTAATATTATTGAGAGAATATATACTTAATATTTCGTATTTTAAATTTTCTCCTGAAGAAGTAACACAATTGAAATTGCCTCCTGAAGTAGGAAAATATTATGAAAGTGTGTCTTTCCGTGCTTAAACAAAATAATGATCTATTCAAAGTTATTTTAAGCATATTTTCATTCCCTGGAGTGAATGAAGAAATACCTCTACTCACCTCCTGAAGAGCTAGAATAACAGAGGATATAAATATTATTTTGTGGCATAAAAATCATTGTCGCACGTACCTATTGTACGTAAAACATCTTGGAAATTTTATTAAGTATCATTCCAAGGCAAATGCATTCTTGTAGAAAGATTTCTACTGCAACCACATTAATATATTATGGTTAGTTATTGAGTTCCCTGAAGGAAATAACAACTTATGCATCTTTCCTTCAATGATGCAATGACTATGTGGTTGCCACATTGATACAAAATTTTCAGATGTTAATGGTATTTCTCCGTGAAGGAGATATTTGCACAAAGTTAATGGTAGAAAATATTAAAATTATTTTCGTCATTTATAAATTTTGAATTAGCTTTATATTGTTTATTTTATTATGATTCTCTCTCATGATACCAGAAGTGTCTAAGCAATATTTGATAGTACAAAATGTATCAGCAACTCCTGAAGAGCTAATTGTTTGTCTAGAAGACACCAGTAGTGTCTGATAAATATTAGATTGTGGATAATAATGAAGGCTTTATAAGAGTTTATATACAAATATGTCATTCATATTATATGATTATAGTCAAAATATATGTTTTAGTAAACCTAAAGTTTACTAATACAAATGGCTATCATATTGAGACTACAAATGATTGAAATATTGATAATCTTCATATTTCCACAATCATAGGGGGTAAAATAATATGTATGTGAGAAGTTACCCGCCTTATTCTTCAATTTGTACTACATAATATATCACAGTAAACCACAAGTTCACTAATACAGTAAACCACAAGTTTACTAATGCAAAAGCAGTCACAGTTAACCAGAAGTTTTACTAAAGCAAAAGTAGGTACAGTAAATCAGAAATTTGATAATACAAAAGTAGCCACAGTAAATCAGAAGTTTACTAATGAGAAAGTTTATGCTACAGTAAACCAGAAGTTTACTAAGAGATAGCACATGCTATGATAAACCTGAAGTTTCTATTTGCCATTTTTAGATGAGCTATTTGAGAATTCAGATAAGCATATACTGAAGAACTAGAAGATTCTTCAAGAATTCTCTTGTATTGCTTGTTCTCAAAATAAATTGATTATACCAGTTAAAGTTGGGACTAAGACTCCTAATTTGAAATATATAAAAGGTGAATATGGGCTCATTCACCTATCATGTGAACCACTTATTGATGCATATATGAGATAGTTACGCGTGCGTTTATTGTCAACATGCAGTTTGACATTTGAAATTGCTTTTATATATTAAGAGCATAATTTTCAGATTATGAAATCAAGATAGTTCATCTTGATGATACTGGTTTATATTCAAACTAGTTTAGCATTGAATACCTCCTATTAATGGCTAAACTATCGCTTATGAGAACAAAGCCTCATGTGTTGGTCTCAGATTTTTTAAATTGCATACAACAACACTTGTATGCGTCAGACCAACAAAGTATGATAAGTCCTTCCCTCACAATTGGTTTAGGATCAGAAACCAAATATTTTTACTATCTTTTGATGTGTGATGATTAATTTCTATACCATAATGCACAAAGATATGTTTCCCAAAGAATATTGGGGATATATGTTAGTTTTTCTAACATTTGGGGGATAGAATAATTAGCTAAAAAATTTGTGTTATGAACTGAATTATCATTAGTATATCCTCACTCAAAAGATAATTCAAGTCAAATTCCATAAGCATTTGCTTATCCAAAATTAAATATCATATTTCAGCTGTGAATGCTCCTATTAAAATTAAAGTCCCTGAAGGATGGGGTTTACTTTACGCATGAAGCGTGGTAGATCAATCGGTTCCAAAGGTAACAATCCTTGAAAGTGATAGGAGTAAATGATCAACATGATCATAATAAGGAGGAAATGAGCTCTAGAAGAGCCCACGACATAACATTTCATGAAACTCCAGAAGAAGTTCAGGTACCTGAAATAAGGAAAGTGATGAGATCTCAACAAGTTATGTCACTTCGGAACCGATACAAAATGATCGTCAACGATATCTTTGATACAATATAGTGCACAATATTGTAAAAGATTGTGAGGATCGGACCTGCAGTCCAGACACCTGAAGATGTCAAGCCATTTAAATGCAAGTCATGATCTATATGACTCATTTGATTAAATCTATATGAAAATTCCTGAAGGATTTAAAATGCCTGAAGCATATAGTTCAAAGTCTCGAGAAATGTACTCGACCATATTACAAAGGTCTTTGTACGGTTTAAAACAATCTGGGCGCATGTGATATAATCGCCTCAATGAATATTTGCTGAAAGAAGGTTACATAAGTGATGTTATTTGTCCATGTATTTTATAATGAAGATGTCAGCAGAATTTGTTATCCTTGTTGTTTATGTTGATGACATAAATCTTGTTGGAACTCTAGAAGAGCTCCAAAAGGTAATTGAATATCTTAAGAAAGAATTTGTGATGAAAGATCTTGGAAAGACAACACTTTGTCTATGTCTGGAAATTGGATATTTAGCAGACGAAATCTTTATCCATCAATCTGCTTATACAAAAAGGGTATTAAAATGTTTTTACATAGACAAAGAGCACCCATTGAGTACAACAATGGTTGTTTGATCACTTGAAGTGAATAAGGATCTGTTCTGACCTCCAGAAGAGGATGAGGAATCCCTTGGTTGCGAAATACCTTATCTTAGTGCAATTGGTGCACTTATGTATTTTGCTAATGCTACAAGTCCTAACATAGCATTTCCTGTTAATTTACTAGCAAGATATAGCTCTTCTCATACACAGAGACTTGTGTATTTGAAACAACATCTTTATCAAGGGGAGTAAAGCATGCACTGTACTTTTTTTCCCTTGCTCAGTTTTTTTTCCATTGGGATTTTTCCTGGTAAGGTTGTTAATGAGGCAGCTTGCAATGTATAATATTAGTGCACTCTTTTTCCTTGACTAGGATTTTTTCCCATAGGATTTTTCCTAGTAAGTTTTTAAGGAGGCACATAATAATGAACATCCAAGGAGGAGTGTTATGAAAATATTATTGTGGATGTTCATTTATTACTCTGTTGTAGATAATCTTCCTGAAGAAGATTATCCCTCTAGTACTCCATTGAAGTTTATCTACAAGCAGCTGATGCAGGCAGGTTGCAAGCAACTCAATGAAATGACTTGGAACAACTTCTTGGTTTGATGAGATTAATTTAAATCGATCGGAAATAGTGGTGGATAATATTCTCTATAAATAAAACATTTGAGAAGATGGTATACATGATTGGGATGCAGAGACTCCAATATTTGAAACAAGGTTTTCATTAGGGGTAGTAAAATACGCGGTGCACTCTTTTTTCCTTACTAAGATTTTTTCCCACGGGGTTTTCCTTATAAGATGTTTAATGAGGTACCTAGCAATGCGTATTACTAAATATGTGTACTCTTTTTCCTTCACTAGGATTTTTTCCACGGGGTTTGTCACGACCCCAAATCCTAACAGACCGTAATGGTGCCTATCGTGGAACTAGGCTAGCCAACCATCACTTTACTACGCTTTTGTTCAATCATAACAGTTCACAATTAATAATAATCAAGCAACCATAGCAAAATTTATATAAATAAGTCTTAGCGTCCCCATAATATTCTAACAACCTCCCAAGAACTGGAGTCAATAGTCATGAGCATCTAAGAATAAATAAATCTAACTCTGCTAAAACCTATAATATAAGTCTCTGAATCAAATGCTAAGACTAAATAAGGAAGGGAAATGGAGAAGCTGTGGACGCTGGAAAGCTACCTCGAAATCCCGTGAAACGCTGCTATCGAACCTGCGTCAGCTACTGCTGCGAGCTAGTACCTAGAACTGTGCACAGAGGCACAGGGAGTCTTTATGAGTACGCCAACTCAGTAGTAATGAAAATAAATCACAGTTTGAGTAATATAAACACACAGAACAGTTACACAATTCCACAAAAGCCAGTAAAACACCAAGTCACCACGTAGTATTCATCCAATAATAAATTCGAAATCAGTTTCCAGAAATCCTTTGAAAACAAGTACAATATCAGTATATCTCAGTAAAATTCTCAGTAAAACCCAGTTTGAAACTGAAGTAAATCGTAGTTCGAAAGTTTAGTAAAACATCACAAATCTGCCCCTCGGGCCAAAATCATTGCTCATAACAGTTGCCCTCAGGCGTTCCCTCAATCACTCAATATCGATCATCACTCAGTATCAATCATCACTCACTATCGATCATCACTCAGTTTCGGCCCCGCGGGCAATCATCATCACTCAATCAGTACCGGCGCTCACTGGGGGTGTGTTACAGACTCCGGAGGGGCTCCTACAGCCCAAGCGCAATAATAACATAAGGCCTGGAAGCCTTCTCATCTCTCTCATGAGGCCTGGAAGCCTCCTCACATCACTCATAAGGCCTGGAAGCCTCCTCACATCACTCATAAGGCCTAGAAGCCTCCTCGCATCACTCAGTCAGACACTCTTTAGGCCATAAACAAACCGGGTTCTCGACCCAAAACAGTATTTCATTTTTCAATAAATAGTATCAAAATACTCTGAGTGTCAAAACAATTTATCAGGAAAAGACTGAGTGTAATTCACAACATATCAAGTGAGGGAACACAGTAAAACAGTTCTCCAAGGGGTAAACAGATCGGCACTAGGCCCCAAACACGGCTTACAGCCCAAAACATATCATAATATATAAATACTAATTAAGCAAAGGCTTAAAAATCGGTTTCGCAACTCAATAGTCGCCTAAATAGGAAAGATGTTTCCAAAGTTTCCACCTTTTCATTTCAAAACCCGTGAAAGGGTGCATAGTCCGGGGTTTCATACCCTCAGGACAGGATTTAAAGACATTACTTACCTCAAAACTAGCCCGAAAATAATTCCGCAATGCGCTTGCCTCTCGAATCAACCTCCGAAGGCTCCAAATCTACCAAGTTCAGATTTTTATCATCAATATGGGCTTAAGGAACAATTTCCAATCGAAAGATATCAATTTTACTCAAAAATCCGAAACCGGGCAAAACCCGACCCCTGGGCCCGCGTCACGAAACTCAGAAATTTTTAAAGAAAAGTGTTCTTCATCTTCTCACGATTCCGAACATATAAAGAACACTAAAATCGGAGTTCGTTTGACTTCTCAAATCGACCCTTGAAGGTCTCATAATCTCATGCCCCAAAATCCTATTTTTCTACTGTTTTTCATGAATTAAAGGCTGGGATTATGGTCTATAATCACCCATAAACGAGTTTTAATAATCAAATTACTTACCTCTGTGCTACCCACTAATTTTCGCCTTCAAAATTCGTCCAAAAAGCTTTCCTCCGCTCAACAATGGTGTAAAAGAGGGTTTTAGTCGCGGAGGGTTTATTATTTAACTGCCCAGTGATTTGCTCTCCGCGATCGCAGCCTTATCCCTGCGATCTCACTGACCAATCCCCCAGACCTCCGCGATCGCAATGCAGCTCACTCGATCGCGGTTCAATAGAGCCTCAACCTACGCGATCGCAGCCATTCTCACACGATCGCGAAGAACGTTTGACCTCACTCCCCACGCACCTGACTGACCCTACGTGATCGCGAGCAAGTCCACGCGATCGCACTGCTTAAGACACTCACCTTACGCGATCGCACCCTCACTTCCGCGACCGCGATGCACAAATTTCCCCTGCCTTCCTTTAACCTTACGCGATCGCGGACCATTCCTCGCGATCGCGGTGAACAAATTCCTGCTGTACTAACACCAGAAAACCAGCATTTCTCCTAAGTCCAAAAGTGCGCGTTAACCATCCGAAATCAATCCCGAGCCCCTCGGGACCCCAACCAAATATACCAAAACATCCCATAACATCATTCAAACTTAGTTGCACTCTCGAAATACCAAAACTAACATCAAAACACCAAAATTACATCGGATTCAAGCCTAAGAACTTTGAAATTTCTAAAATTCACCAATGATGCCGAAATTATCCAAATCAACTCCGATTGACCTAATATTTTGCGGAAAAGTCCAAAATAACATTACGAACCTGTTCCAACTGCCGGAATTCCATTTTGACCCCGATAGCCTATTTTCCACTGCCGACCGGAAATCACCAAAAACTAACTTTCGCCAATTCAAGCCCAATTCTACACCGGACATCACAAAATTGTTCTGAACATACTCCTAAGTCCCAAATCACCTAACGAAGCTATTCAAACCATAAAACCCGCATTATGAGGTCGTTTACTAATAAGTCAACTCTTAATTGACTTTTCCCTTTTTAAGGCTATTTTAAAAGGCTTATTGACTGAATTCTCACTACAATCATTCGATTTCAAGCCTATCAACTCTAATACATCAATTACAGTATAACCAATCTATATCAAGTCAATAACAACAATTATACTGCAGGTTTTTACGTAACGACGGACCGGGTCGTTACATTCTCCCCCTCTTAAACAAACGTTCGTCCTCGAACGAGTCTAGAAACATAC
>ML241320.1:24317-40370 GCA_005239495.1 Nicotiana undulata | reverse complement strand
CCTAGAGTTGTTCCAAACACCACCAAAATTGTTGTGTAACCTACCATGCACATATTCGGAGGTCATTCCATGTCACCTTACCCCATATAGGTCTAATATCACAATACAGTTGAAATTTCGAAGTCCGATCCTAACCCATAAACCTTAGAACTAAATTTCCACTTCTGAAATGATTTACAAGTTCTAATCCCACAACTATAAGATGAATAGTCTGAACACGCTGTATCAAGCCATATCCTCAACACAAGATCAAATCACATAATATACCGCATGACTCAACACTCATAGCGATGACTCCTAATCCCAATCGCTGCGCATAACAATCCAATACCGGTAAATATCCTTTTATCAAACAAAACCTTACTTAAACACCTTCATATGGTGCCGTTGATGAAAGAAACACGTAGAAACCAGCAACCATTCGCCCGCTCAGCATCAATACCATCCAGAGCCATAACTTGTGCAACTCGTGCACTCAATAACAACATCCTAAGAGCTCAATTCATAAAATAGAGAAGACTCACACGAGAGGACTATCCTGACATTACTCTTGCCATTACCACATCATGCTAAAAGCCTGATACACATCGTGAAACCATATCACACAAATCCGACACCAAGGATCATACCTCTACCTAACTGAGCTGCAAAGCGTGATCCCATCCAACCGCTGGACCACATGACATACTCCAAGCCACCTTGCTCAAAATCAATAAACATGTAAAATTAGACATCAAATACTCAAAGTGCATTGCCATAACCATGGGGAAATCGGACGATACCATGCCACCCGAACCAGAAAGAACATAACCAATACGTCTCAATACTGCAACACCCATACTGGCCTACCAAAAACTCTAAGTCAACTCTGGTCACCCATAACAGGTAGATAACTCTCCGAACGTTCCTAACGACTGAATCATGACATATACTAACACCTGACTAGCTTTGCTCGCATCCTCGTAGTTCACAACTACAATGTTCATGAAAACTCCCAGTCTCAAAAATCCATGAGGCGCACCAATTACTATATCTGATCCCAATTCCACCACTCGAATATATAACATGTCTCTAATACTCAATCATTCCACGGGGATACTCCTATAATTCTTCTGTGCCACCAACAAACTTGAATATCGGCAGTCGATCCAACAAGAGAGCGTCGTAACACCAATGATGCACCCTTACTCAAACACATTGCCTTAAACACATTGTCCTTTATGAATGTATACTCTCATCCAGCCACCCAATAGTGGTATCCTTTACCTAATCATCTGAAACTGCCAGTTCTGACCTTCCTTCCAGAACTGAACCGTGACCTCACATATGCCACTCTCCACTATACACAAAATACCGCATACGCCATGCAATCCTATGATAAATATGAGAACTTCATGCTCCCTTCCTAGCCACAAACAACTACGTACCCAACTAGCCAAGGACTTTCCATTGATCCCATTTAGAAGCAAAATCACTATACATCACATGGCCCTCACGCCAGTAGAAATATACATCTCCAACCGTGGTAGAAATCATCAAGAACCCTCCGAATCACATTTGTACAACACCAACCGTCAGGACTGAATCCTTGTAACTCAACCAAGCTACGCATGCTATGAATTCCCAAGAGAATTGCTAAGAAACACCTATAACAACTCATTACTTCAACACACCCACAGAACTAATCATATCCCTTATCATGCCGATCCGACGTACTACCAAGTTGTCTTATTTATCCAAGTTCCTTCTGACTTACCTTTGAATTGATACTTCTTCTTGCCATAATACCGCAATTCTCAATCCTGACTCACCGCACGAAACCCGAGCATAACAATATACCGTCTAAGGCTCATGAGCCGCTAAATACTCCCTCAACTATCCCAAATGCACCACATTAGAAATACTTACCCTGAAGAGACTTCCTGCGAATTTAAAGTCATTACCTTCACTTTCCTGATACTGATGGATAGAATCCATGATAACGCAAATACACCACAAGCCTTGACATCTTCCCCGTAAATCTCAGTTCTAGCCCTTCTCACACCTTGCAGAATCTCGATCGCTACATATAACCTTGAATCCGTCTGAACCATTATCGAACGTCATTTACTCTACGTAATTTCAATTACACTAACCAAGTAAACAGAACGACCTGACCCCGCTTGCAATCCACATACTAGGAAAGTAATCCACCCCTTAGAAGCAACGAGCACACTCATACATTGCACGCTCTACCCTTACCAGTACAACCCCATCATTCAATGAATTCCACTACCCGTAAAGTACATTACAACTTAGATCGAAGAATTTCCATCACTCGAGTCATTCCTAGACTCCACCTCTGTAGGTCATAACTGATTCACCAATATACCTCGCACCAAAACCAATACAACACATAATAGTGTAATCAACTTATCAATAACGAACTCCCCCACTTGGTTAAAGCCAAGGATCAAGACAAACAATAACTCACGATGCCCGTACACTATCACTGCCACCATACTATGGTGGGATCCAACTAAATCCTTTATAAGCTCATATGTCCCAACCATCTAACACCTCAAATCGTATGCAAATCTCGCATCCACCATTGTAATGGTCATGCCAACTCCCACCAGCGATCTAAACTCATATTACAACATACATCACTTACTGATAGAGAGCACTTACCACAGATAAACATAAGGGTCACACACCTCACGACAACCCGCAGGAAATACCCCTACCTGCTAAATCTCAAAATGATATCTCCCTATACACTTCCGAAAATCATAGCTATCACGCAATCATTATACCTTCCTACATTAGAACACAACCACTGCCTGCTCCCAAGACATCACATTAAGCGGTATAAGAACCTGAAACTGATGCCAATAATAACACTAGGCTGTGGTCAAGGAATCTTAAGCTTCTGGAAGCTCTACTCACACTCGTCTGACCACGTAGATACCTTCACTGGACATCAGTGTCCCAAGAATTCTACTGAACTGAGCCAAAAATTTCACACTTGGAGAACTTTGCACAAAGCTTCTCCTCCCTACATCCTTGTAATACCATCATCAAATGTTGAATATGCTATCCCTGGCTACGTGAGTACGACAAAATAACATCAATAAATACAATAACAAAGGAGTGCAATTACTGCTTGAATATACCGCTAATCAAATACATGAACGCTGCTGGGGCATTGGTCAACCCAAAAGACATCATAGGAACTCAGAACATAACAGGAAAACCCACTTCACTCCACAACTAAACTACAGAAGAGGTCCTTCAATACTAATAACTCGAAGCCATATTCTAACTCAATACAAAAGTCAATTAATCAATGGTTCTTGCCACATCTCCCTCCAATTCATTTTGGTCACAATCAAACAACCTGAATACATCTAACTGTTAATCACACTCACCACGTAGTCATCTAGTCACAAAGTTCCATCAATAAGGACACTAACGGACATATAAGTCCCCAAATACGAGTGCTCACACAAACGAAATCTCAGCACTCAAGCCACAAACAAAATCCGGCCTCAAGTCCTTTCGACTGGCCCATTATTAACATGCTAACAATCACATCTCACCCATGGAAGTCACAAACCGATGACGCACAACTGATACCAAACGCTCGCGTGCGCATTCGAATACATGAAAGGAATTCAAAGAGTTATGCTTTTGGCTGAATAAATGGATTCGCACAATAAGAATTCAAGAATGTGGAATGTTTCCTAAGGGTTCTGCAGCCTCTCGAAGATAAGTACAGACGTCTCCGTACCGATCCATAAGACTCTACTAAACCTGCTCATGACCGTTGATCGGAAAAGACTGAGTGTAATTCACAACATATCAAGTGAGGGAACACAGTAAAACAGTTCCCCAAGGGGTAAACAGATCCGCACTAGCCCCAAACACGGCTTACAACCCAAAACATATCATAATATATAAATACTATTTAAGAAAAGGCTTAAAAATCGGTTTCGCAACTCAATAGTCGCCTAAATAGGAAATATGTTCCAAAGTTTCCACCTTTTTATTTCAAAACCCGTGAAAGGGTGCATAGTCCGGGGTTTCATACCCTCAGGACAGGATTTAAAGACATTACTTACCTCAAAACTAGCCCGAAAACTATTCCGCAATGCGCTTGCCTCTCGAATCAACCTCCGAAGGCTCCAAATCTACCAAGTTCAGATTTTTATCATCAATATATGCTTAAGGAAAAATTTCCAATCGAAAGATATCAATTTTACTCAAAAATCCGAAACCGGGCAAAACCCGACCCCCGGGCCCGCGTCCCGAAACTCAGAAATTTTTACAGAAAAGTGTTCTCCATCTTCTCACGATTCCGTACATATAAAGAACACCAAAATCGGAGTTTGTTTGACCCCTCAAATCGACCCTTGAAGGTCTCATAATCTCATGCCCTAAAATCCTATTTTTCTACTGTTTTTCATGAATTAAAGACTGGGATTATGGTCTATAATCACTCATAAATGAGTTTTAATAATCAAATTACTTACCTATGTGCTACCCACTGATTTTCTCCTTCAAAATTTGTCAAAAAATCTTTCCTCCGCTCAACAATGGTGTAAAAGAGGGTTTTAGTCGTAGAGGGTTTATTATTTAACTGCCCAGTGATTTGCTCTCTGCGATCGCAGCCTTAGCCCTGCGATCGCAACGCATCTCACGCGATCGCGGTTCAATAGGGCCTCAACCTACGCGATCGCATCCATTCTCACGCGATCGCGAAGAACGTTTGACCTCATTCCCCACGCGCCTGACTGACCCTACGCGATCGCGATCAAGTCCACGCGATCGCACTGCTTAAGTCACTCACCTTAGGCGATCGCACCTTCACTTCTGCGATCGCGATGCACAAATTTCCCCTGCCTTCCTTTAACCTTATGCGATCGCGGACCTTATTTCGCGATCGCGGTGAACAAATTCCTGCTGCACTAACACCAGAAAACCAGCATTTCTCCTAAGTCCAAAAGTGCCCGTTAACCATTCAAAATCAATCCCGAGCCCCTCGGAACCCCAACCAAATATACCAAAACATCCCGTAACATCATTCGAACTTAGTTTCACTCTCGAAATATCAAAACTAACATGAAAACACCAAAATTACATCGGATTCAAGCCTAAGAACTTTGAAATTTCTAAAATTCAATGATGCCGACATTATCCAAATCAACTCCGATTGACCCAAAATTTTGTGGACAAGTCCAAAATGACATTATGAACCTGTTCCAACTGTCGGAATTCCATTTCGACCCCGATAGCCTATTTTCCACTGCCGACCGGAAATCACAAAAAACTAACTTTCGCCAATTCAAGCCTAATTCTACACCGGACATCACAAAATTGTTCTTAACATACTCCTAAGTCCCAAATCACCTAACGAAGCTATTCGAACCATAAAATCCGCATTCCGAGGTCGTTTACTAATAGGTCAACTCTTAGTTGACTTTTCCCTTTTTAAGGCTATTTTAAAAGGCTAATTGACTGAATTCTCACTACAACCATTCGATTTCAAGCCTATCAACTCTAATACATCAATTAAAGTATAACAAATCTATATCAAGTCAATAACAATAATTATACTGTAGGTTTTTACGCAACGACAGACCGGGTCGTTACAGGGTTTTTCCTAGTAAGGTTTTAATGAGGCACATTATCTTTTAATGAACATCCAAAGGGGAGTGTTATAAATATATATTATATTATGGATGTTCATAAGCTTCCTGAAGAAGCTTATCCATATGGGACTCCGCCATAAATATGTTTATCTACTTGGTACTCTATTGGAAATAAGCTTCCTAAAGAAACTTATCATTTTGGTACTCAGTTATGGATAAATATTATCCCCGGTAGAAGATTATCTATGTCTGGTACAGTAGCAACTTACAAGCAGCTTACACAGCAGCTTGCAGTAGCAGCTTGCAGTAGCAGCTTACAGTAGCAGCTTACACAGCAGCTTGCAGTAGCTTATACAACAACTTGCAGTAGCAGCTTACAAGTAGCTTACAGAGCAGCTTGCAGTAGCAGTAGCAGCATACACAACAACTTCCTTCTTCTATAAATACAGGAGATTTCAGTTCATTATGTGCATCAGTTTGAAAATTGAATAGACATCATCTCTCTATACTTGTCTTTGGTTTATTTCTTTACGGTCGTTATTTTATAACAATAATGTCATTGCATTGTCCTAGTTTCTTTGTAGTCTTTTCACTTTCACAGAATGCTGAGACATGTTTGATTAAAAAAAAAAATCAGCTTTGGTGTAACGCTTTTATATCTTTCAGAAACTAAAGGTAACTCCAAATTAACGTTTATCTAAGCATTAAACAAATTTTTCTTTATCAAACCAATTTTTAGAATACGAAAAAGGGCCAATTTTGCTTATAAACTATTAAAAATAGAGCAATTACGCTATCCATTTGATTTTGGTATCAAAATACCTTCATCCTTACCGAAATAGCTTAATTATACCCACACCCACTAATAATCTCCAACTAAGATATAAACATACATTATGTTATAAATAGAATTTTATTTAAGGTGAATGTCTACGTCACTCTTTCCCTATAAATAGAGGAGTTCTTTTCCATTTTAATTTACTCCAAAATTCAATAAGAATTTCCTCTGTCTCTTTCTCTACAATATTGTTCTTCTTCTTTATTGTTTCATAACACGTTATCTGTAAGAGACTCTAATCAATTGAGTAGAAGCTTTGGGATTGAGCATAATTGTCACGATCCGAAATCCCACCGCCGGGACCGTGATGACGTCAAACGTTGAATCCGCTAGACAAGCAACCATTACTGGTTATTCTAACATGTTTCCTTATTTTTAATAATTGATAGGTGATACACAAGATCAGAATAAATAAAATGCGGAACAATGAAAGCTAACAAATTAATTAAATACTATTACAATTTCCACAATAAACTTCCCAGGATTCGGTGTCACAATTTTACGAACTGTCTATGAATACTACATGTATAGGTCTGAACAAATAAAGTACTACTGTCTCATAAATATGTAAAGACAGGAGAGAAATAAGACAGGAGGTGACGCCAAGGCCCGCGAACGTCTGCAAGACTACCTCAGTGTCGCCTGTAGGACCGAAGGGAGCCACCTAGATCAGTAACCACTGGGTCCAGCATTGAGATCTGCACAACAAAAATTGTGCAGGTGTAGTATCAGTACAACCGACCCCATGTACTGAGTAAGTGTCGAGCCTAACCTCAGCGAAGTAGTGACGAGGCTAGAACACGACAAATAATATCACCTGTGCAGTTTAATAATATATAAACGAAACAACGACAGAAAATAAACAGTTAAGTAAGAAAAAGGGGGAAAACACGATGTGGAAAAAGGGGGGTGGCAATACTGAAATAATGGAACAAGGCAACAGTTTGAATATCGAAGTAACAACAGGAATTAACAACACAGAACAACAAGTAAATAGAAACGGCACGGCATGTCCCCTCGTGCTAAAATATCACAAACACGACACGGAATGTCCCCACGTGCAAAAATATCATAGACACGACACGGAATGTCCCCTCGTGCTATAATATCATAAACACGGCACAGAATGTCCCCTCGTGCTAAAATATCATAAACACGACACAGAATGTCCCCTCGTGCTAAAATATCATAAACACGGCACAAAATGTCCTCTCGTGCTAAAATATCATAAACACGGTACGGAATGTCCCCTCGTGCTAAAATATCATAAACACGGCACAGAATGTCCCCTTTTGCTAAAATATCATAAACACGGCACAGAATGTCCCCTCATGCTAAAATATCATAAACACGCTGTTTGGCAAGGAAAATCAACAATAAGAAACCATAAATGCAAAGTAACAATCAACAGTAATAATACCGTTCCGGCAAGGGACACAACTATAACTAACCTTACTCAAGTGTATAACTTAACAAATATTCCTCAACCGAACAAATACTCAACAGTATTCACAAATTAAGAATTTCCCTCAAATGAATACTACCAAATTGATATTAAATTCCATAACAAAATAAAACTCAATGAAAATAACACAATTACTCATATTCGACTCACGGGTATGCTTGACCACAACATATAGGTACTCGTCACCTCACCTATATATTGGACATGGAATAAACACGTAGCAAATAAGACTCAAAACCTATTCCCTCAAGCTAAGGTTAGGCCAAACACTTACTTCAATTTCGTAGGCCACTCACTACTCAATTACGACTTTTCTTTGGAATTTGCTCTAACTCGCTCGAACCTCAAATTTTCATCTACTTGTTCGTTTCTAATCAGTATAGTGACGTCTTCAGTGCCATTGCAAGCCTCAAATATGCCTGATTGGCAGATGAATCCAGCGTTATAGCAATCAAAGCATCTAAGCATGCACCTTGTCCCAGTAGTCCTCAGATTAACACCGTGATTGCCTTATGTCGATGGGCCAAAACATTACTCTAGTGATGAAGCAGACAACAACCTTCCAGAACCCTAATTAAGCGCAAGGGCAACTTAAGCATTAGTTGAAGGGCTGGCTATTTCTATAGGTTTCATAGTAAATATGTGGTCATGAGTGGTTACACTATGGTCCTCTATATCTCTCAAGGAATGTTTGAAAAGAATTGGAATGTGATGACCCAAAAGGTCATCCTGTGTGTATTTGACTAAAACTGTGTTCCGAGGCCCCGAAAGTCTCCGTTAATCTCACCTCGATATGCGTGCACATCCCGGGCGGGTTGCCGGGAAGCTTTTATGTGAAAACTTGATGAAAATGGAATTTTATAAAATTAATGGAATAGAGTTGACTTGGGTCAGCATTTTTGGTAAACGAACCCGGACCCGTGATTTGACGGTTCTGGAGGGTCCGTATAAAAATATGGGACTTGGGCGTATGCCCGGAATCGAATTCCGAGGTCCCCAGCCCAAGAAATGAATTTTTAAAGAAAAGTGTTTTCTGAAAAATATAAAGGTTTTTGAAAATGAATATTTATGTGAAAACCGTGTTACCGGGCCCGTATTATGGTTCCGGAGGCCGGAACAGGTTTAATATATGTTATGTGACTTATCTGTGAAATTTGGTGTAAAACAGACTTGAAATGACGTGATTCGGATCAAAATCGGAATAATTAAACTTTATGAAGTTTTAAGGAAATTTTATGAGTTTTGAGGTTTAATTCCTTGATTTTGAGGATATTTTGGTGATTTAAAAACTTGAATAAGTCCGTAGGATGATTTGGGAGTTGTGTGTGTTTTTGGTTTTGAGACCCGAGGGCTCGGGTGAGTTTCGGGTAGCTAACGGGGTGTAAAAGTGGGAAAAATCTGGTGTTTTGGTTGATTTTCTGGTGTCTGGTAGCTTAGTCTATGCGATCGCATAGGTGGAGCTGCGATCGCATAGAGTTGAGAGTGGAGGAGGGGTCTGATGCCTTACGCGATCGCATTGGTGGGGCCGCGATTGCAGTGTAGGAGATCCCGATGCTCCGCAATCGCAATCCTCTCTCCGCGATCGCAGAGAGTGAAACCCAGCTAACTCCGCGATCGCACTGAACATTTTCGCCCAGTTATTTTAAAAGCCCAAAACAGAATACACTTACGGGATTTCATAATGTTTTCACTTCCTTCTTCTTCTCCAACCCCCATTGAAGACCTCCAAGCCAATTCCTCTTCCATAGCCTTGTGGGTAAGAGTTTCTAATACCAATTTCTTGCACTTTTCTTCCCTAATCACTAGAATCTAGACCTAAAATCCTAAAATTCAAAGTAGAAATTAGGGGTTTTGGGTAGAGTTAGGTTTTAGGGAATTTTGGGTAATTCAACCTCAATTTGGGGTCAGATGTCAAAACAAACCATATATTTGAACTCGTGGGGGTATGGGTGATCGGGTTTTGGTCCGAGCCTCGTGTTTGGACCAAGCGGGCCCGAGATCGAATTTTGGTATTTTTGGAAGAATGCTAGGAATTGTATAATCAGGCTATAGGATTGTGTTAATGAGTCATTATTGATATTATTGAGTTAATTATGCCTAGATATTATCGTTTCGGAGTCGGATTCTAAAGGAAAGGCGGTATTAGAGGCTTGATTGCTATTTTTGGACCCGAGGTAAGTGTCTTGCCTAACTTTGGTGAGGGAATATGTATTGTATGCTATGTGCTAAGTGTTTATCATGTCCAATGCATAAGTGAAGTGACGAGTACCTATGCATTGTGTGTCAAGCATGCCCGTGAGTCTATTTTTGATGAAAATCTTATTATTACTTCCATGTTCGCCATGATATGAATTTGTCTCTACTTGGGAATTGTTTGTTGTTGGAAGACTTGGTCGATGAACTCATGATGTATTGGTTCGCTTGAGAACCCATTTGTTAAGGATATATATATATATATATATATATATATATTGAAGAGATTGGTTATAGTTGAGACTCTTGCCGGGCAATTGTTGTGATATTGATTGATGCTTTCCCCTTGCCGGGTCATTTTGAACTATATTTCCACTATGCTGCATTCCTTATCATTGATATTTGTCATTGTTTTGGTGAGGAAGAGTGTAAAGCACGAAGGGTGATGCCGTGCCATGATATACATTGATCACACCATACATTGCATAGTGAGGAAGAGTGTAAAGCACGAAGGGTGATGCCGTGCCATGATTTACATTGATTATAAGCACGAAGGTTAATGNNNGCATAGTGAGGAAGAGAGTAAAAGCACGAAGGGTGATGCCGTGCCATGTTTCATGATTATTTCGTATCGTACATCGCATTGTGAGGAAGAGAGTAAAAGCACGAAGGGTGATGCCGTGCCATTATTTACATTTCTGGCATTTACACTGGTTTCCTTATCATTCATTTGTTAAATTGCCTTTTCTTGTCTGCTCTTCATGCTCATTTAACTGCTCTATCCCATCTGTCCCCCTGTAACGGCTCCCGTATCCCCATACTTGTCTGTTTATCTCTTGCCTTGTTTTCCTATGCTTTGGGTTGTAGAATAGGACAGGTTAACGTTGTTGCTATGTCTAGCCTCGTCACTACTTCGGCCGAGGTTAGGCTCGGCACTTACTTAGTACATGGGGTCGGTTGTACTGATGCTACACTGCACTTCTTAATGTTGTGCAGATCCCGCACCCGGACCCCGTGGACAACATTGAGGGAGTCACCTTCGGTCCACCCAGAGCTTCAAGGTATACCCGCCAGCATTCGTGGGCCTTGGTGTCTCTTCTACCTTTGGATCTCTTATTGTCTTATATTTTCCGCTAGTTTCAAAGACAATGATGTATTTTCCTTTCAGACTTGTATTTAGCACTCTATAGAGAGTTCGTGAGTTGTGACATCCCGATTTTTGGAGCTTATGCGATATTCAGTATTTACTATTTCACTTAGTATTTTTGAATTATTATTCCATTTCCAACGTTAAAAACTGTAAGGTGTTTTGTTATTTCTGTTAAGACGGTATCTCAATGTTAGATTATCTGTACACGTTGACTTGTCTAGCGGGTTCAACATTAGACGCAATCACGGCCTGAAGGGTGGGATTTTGGATCGTGACATGGAACCACTTGAAGATCGAGGATGGATTAGCTTTGACAGAAGAGGTTGATGGTAGTGTCGGACTCGGCAACGGATCGGAGAAACTTGAGGATGACACGGAGGCCACGAGTGCGGAGGAAGGAGAACTCGGCACGTGCATCACTGAGTCTTGTGCGCAGTGCGAGTGTCACCTCCATGTTCCTGGTGGCGTTGTTCATTTTCTGTTCTTCTTCAATATTTTGTAACAATATGCTTTAGTGACACCAGAACAAACTTAAGGAATTTTTTGGCTTTATGTATCACATTAGCTAAAATACTAGGAGGAATTTTATCGGAATTGGACTTGTGCTCAAAATACGTTGGGTTTGGGTTTTGGAGTTTTACTTTGAGTTGAAGTTTGATTCTTGCCATGTATAATTTTTGTTTAGTCTGTTTTTATTTTTTCATTATTAATTTTTTAATTAGTAGATATATTTGCATTGTATATGTATGTACCTAATCAGAAAAGACACGATTGTTATTTTGTTTGACTCACTTTGTGACAAACAACTTAAACTCTATAATTAATAATATAATAATATTTGAGTTATATCAAACAGACTATTTAATAATTCTCTTTTCAAAGTTTTATAAGTTTGTATTCTAGTTTAAAAAAATTCGGAATAAAAATGAGACACATTCCAAAATATTCTTATTTAAGTAAATTATTTTGTAGAATGTGCACAATAACAAAAAGGTTTTTAGAAAATCTATATAATTCAAAAGACATTTTCCAAAATCAATTTCGGGCTTACTTTAAAATGCTTAATTAAAATGAGAACGGGTCATAACGTACAAGGAAACTAAAATAATATTAGCTTTTATTTTTTTAACTCAAGCACAAAGTTTAATATAATCATTAAGGTGATTTTTTTTAAAATTATTATATGTGTTGAAATAGGGTACACGCGTAACACATGTACTCTAACACTAGTTTCATTAAAAATTCAGCAAAATAATTTTCTTTAAAAATTAATTTCTAAGGCTAGGGACCTCGGAATTAATTTTCGGGCATACGTCTGAGTCCCATATTTTACTGCGGACCTCCCGTGATCATCAGAACACGGATCCGGATCCGCTTACTCAAAATATTGACCAAAGTCAACTTTTATCAAATTTAAATTCTAAAAATCACTATCTCTCATATTTTCACATAAAAGCTTTCCGGTTTCACGCCTGGACTGCGCACGCAAATCGAGGTATTTAATTTTAGTCTTTTTTTGGCTATTTAGAATGTAACAAAGTCTAATATTATAAAATGACCCCTTGGGTCATCACAATCTCCACCTCTAAAACACACGTTCGTCCTCGAACGGACATAGAAAATTACTTGAAGTGGCGAACAAGTGTGGATGTCTACTCTGCATGTCCGTCTCGGACTCCCAAATAGCTGCCTCAACGGGCTGGCCTCTCCAATGCACTCGAACTGAAGGATAACTCTTAGATCTCAACTGACGAACCTGTCGGTCTAAAATAGCTACCAACTCCTCCTCATAAGTCAAGTCCTTGTCCAATTGGACAGAGCTGAAACCTAACACGTGGGACGGGTCACCATGATATTTCCGGAGCATAGACACATGGAATACCGGATGAACTGAGGATAACCCTGGAGGCAACTCGAGTCTATAAGCTACCTCCCCCCACTCTATCAAGAATCTCAAATGGCCCGATGTACCTAGGGCTCAACCTACCCTTCTTTTCGAACCTCATAATGTAACGACCCAGCCGGTCATTTTGCGTATTATGATTCTGTTCCTTTAAATAAAACCTTCCATAGCAGCTATTCCTGCTTTATGACTTGCGGGAGCGGGTGGTTTAGGATTTGGGGATGGTCTGAGTGATTGAGGAACATTTGTTCCTTAAGGTTGGCCTAATTAGCCAAGTTTGACTTCGGTCAACATTTTGAGCAAACGACCTCAGAATCAAGTTCTGACAGCTCCAGTAGCTCCGTACGATGATTTCGGACTTGGGCGTGTGTTCGGCTCGGGTTTTCGATGACCCGGGAGCATTTCGGCGCCCGAAATGGAAATCAGGATTTCCTTATATTTGAAATTTGGTTTGGGATGTGATTTTATGCAATCGAGGTCCGAACGGAACTTTGGGACCGGGAATAGTTCCGTATAGTCATTTATGACTTGTCTGCAAAATTTGAAGTCATTCCGAGTTGTATAGGTCGGTTCGGCGCGTCGTTATGGAATTCAAGAAAAGCTAAGTCCTTAAGTTATGAATTCAGGGGTTTTGGGGTATGATTTTGAGTTTTAGCATTGTTTTGAGTGTTCCGAGGGCTCGAGCAAGTCCATTTTATGATTTAGGACTTGTTGGTATATTTGGACGGGGGCTCAGGTGGGCCCAGGGGCCTCCCGGACACAACACGAGGCCAAAAACCAGCTAAAACAACTGCTGTTGCAGCTGTTGCTGGTGTGAACAAGGTGCGGTTGCCCAGCCGCAGGTGCGGGACCTCTTCTTCGGTCCCAGCCTCGCAGGCGCGGATCCTCCGCTGGTGCGGAACAAATTCCGTAGGAGTGGGTCCGCTGTGCGCATGACTATTTTGTGTTGTTTCCTGATTTATGATTTAAGGAAGTATTGGGAAGAAGAGAAAGTGGAAATTGTCATTTGCTTTCAGTACTTACTTGAAAACCTTGTGTTTACTTCATTGATATACTGCTTACATGTCTATTATTTTCCTTATATTCTGCTTTATGTTAACTGTTGCACCTTAGTGAGTATCGAGTCAACCTCTCGTCACAACTTCTTCGAGATTAGGCGGGATACTCACTGGGTACATATTCATTTATGTACTCATGCTGCACTTTCTTTTCTTTTCTGTACTTGACTGTACAGGTCCGGAGGCTAGTACGTCTGATTATCAGGCCGGCGCTAGATATTGATAGTGTGGTCATACTTCACGGTGAGCTGCTTTCCCGGCGACTTCCTAGCAGCACCCTGGAGTTTCTTTTGTTATATTCTCTGTCTATTTCATTCATACTGATACCCTGTGTATATCATAGTCATTGCATATTCAGTAGTTGCCCGTGACACTCGTGACACTAGTTCCTGGAACACACGCAGTTTGGATTTTGGGTTTGGGCTGTGTATCTATTTATGTGCTTCGGTTTGGCCCTGTCCCTTCATATTTTATGATGTTTATGCCGTATTATGCTAGCATTATGTTAATTGGTTAAAATTTGTAATTTCTGACATGTTTAGATCAGACGGGCAAGGGGATATCATCTAGTGTTTTCTATATTGGCTTGCCTAACCCCGTTGTTGGGCGCCATCGCGACCCGAATTAGGATTTGGGTCGTGACAACGTGGTATCAGAGCTTTAGGTTCATGTAGTCTCACGAGTCACGGGCAAACCCAGTAGAGTCTTGTGGACCGGTATAAAGACGTCTGTACTTATGTTTAGGAGGATATAGGGTGTTAACAAACTACTCCTTGTTCAGATTCTATCGTGCAATCTATGATGTACTCCAATTGATCTTCTACTCTCTCACAGATGGTGAGGACGCATGGTTCTCATATTTCTGATCAAGGGGAGGCCGTTACCCCCGCCGCTCGAGGCCGTGGTAGGGGTAGGGGTAAGGGTAGGGCTCCTGTTCGAGGTAGGGGATGATGGCGTCCCAAAGCTGTACCAGTTGCACCGCTTGAGGATCCTATTATCGAGGAGCAGGATGAGTTGCCTCCAGTTTCTTCTACTCTAGCGGATTTTATGATGGCGCCAGGCTTCCAGGAGGTCATGGGCCGTATGTTGAGATTTATGGACACTATGTCCCAGGCAGGCGTACTTCCAGCAGACCCTGCTACTTCCCAGGCGGGAGGGGGAGTTTAGACCCCTACCGCTCAGGCCACCGGACAGGCAGCAACACATCACACTCCGGGTACACCGCTCGTGGGTGGAGTTCAGCCTATCGTAGTACAGCCAGATCCCAGGCAAGTCGCAGAGAGTGACCAGCAGAAGATGCTTGATAGATGGACCCGACATCGCCCTCTAGTCTTCGAGGGTGAGAGGGGTGAGGATGCCCAGGATTTCATCGACAGGTGCAGGGACATACTGCATAATATGAAGATATTAGAGTCACATGGGGTGGACTTCACCACCTTTAAGCTTGAAGGCAGAGCTCGCCGCTGGTGGCAGTCATATGTTCTTAACAGGTCAGCGGATTCCCCTTCTGTCACTTGGAGTCATTTCACTCAGCTATTCTTGGACAGATACATTCCACCGTCTGAGAGAGAGGAGCTTCGGGGTCAGTTTGAGAGGTTAGAGCAGGGGCAGATGTCTGTGACGGATTATGGGGCGAGGTTTTCAGAGTTATCTCGCCATGCCCTTATGATATTGACCACTGATGCCAAGAGGGTGCGGCGATTCGTGGCAGGTTTACATCTGGGTATCAGGACCTCCATGGCCAGAGAGGTAGAGATGGGTACCCCATACCAGCTTGTAGTCGAGATAGCTCGACGGATTGAGGGTTACCGTA
>ML241320.1:1930-24245 GCA_005239495.1 Nicotiana undulata | reverse complement strand
GATTCGTGGCAGGTTTACATCCGGGTATCAGGACCTCCATGGCCAGAGAGGTAGAGATGGGTACCCCATACCAGCTTGTAGTCGAGATAGCTCGACGGATTGAGGGTTACCGTACGAGGAGCAGGGAGCAGGGTCAGCAGGACAAGAGGGCCAGGTTCACAGGTGACTCCAGGGGTGCTCCAACTAAGGGCAAAGGTCAGTTTGAAGGCGGCCAGTTCAGTAGGCCTTCATATACAGCACCTCCACTACCTCCTAGGGGTATTTCAGCGAGGCCTCAGTTTAGTGCCATGCCAGAGCGCTCTTACCATCCACCAGCCATCCAGGGTGTACCCAGCAGTTACTCCAGCCGTCAGAGATCCTCCGAATCCTATTTCAGTGCCTTGTCAGATGATTGTTACCGCCCTCCAGCTATTCATGGTTCTTCTTCTTCGGTGCAGCAGTCTAAGGCATCTAGAGGTTGTTTCGAGTGTGGGGCGCTGGACCATATGATCAGGCAGTGTCCCAGGTATCGGGGCAAGGCCGTGCAGCAGAGTCACCAGCCTATGATTTTAGCACCAGTAGTTCGACCACCTAGGGGTGGGGGTCAGGTTGGTAGGGGCCGTCCTAGAGAGGGAGGCCAGTCAGGAGGGGCTCATTCAGTTCCAGCTCGCTCTGGGGAAGCTCAGTCTTCAGGTTCTGCAACCAGGTTCTATACTATTCCGGTCAGATCAGACGCAGTGGCCTCAGACGCTGTGATTACAGGTATTATTTCAGTCTGTGGTAGGGAGGCTTCAGTGTTATTTGATCCAGGGTCTACGTATTCATATATCTCAGCATTGTTTGCTCATTTTCTGGATGTTCCTCGTGAGACCTTGGGTTCTCCTTTGTATGTGTCCACTCCTATGGGCGATTCTGTGGTGGTAGACCGGGTCTACCGATCTTGTGTGATTACCTTTTGTGGACTCGAGACTAGAGCCGACCTGTTATTGTTTGATATGGTTGATTTCGAGGTTATTTTGGGCATGGATTGGCTATCTCCCTATCATGCTGTGTTGGATTTCCATGCTAAGACGGTTACGTTAGCCATGCCTGAGTCGACGAGGTTAGAATGGAGGGGTTCTTCAGTTAGTGCATTCAGCCAGGTCATTTCCTATATGAAGGCTCGGCACATGGTTGGGAAGGGTTGCTCAGCTTATCTTGCTTTTGTGCGGGACACCACCGCCGAGTCTCCTACCATTGATTCAGTGCCTGTTGTTCGAGAATTTCCGGATGTTTTCCCTTCTGACCTTCCAGGCATGCCTCCAGATCGAGATATAGACTTCTGTATTGATTTGGCTCCAGATACTCAGCCTATTTCTATTCCCCCTTATCGTATGGCTCCTAAGGATCTAAAGGAGTTGAAAGAGTAGCTTGAGGAGTTGTTGGCCAAGGGGTTCATCAGGCCGAGTGTGTCGCCGTGGGGGTGCTCCAGTCTTATTTGTGAAGAAGAAGGATGGGTCTATACGGATGTGCATTGACTACCGTCAACTAAATAAGGTGACCATCAAGAATAAGTATCCTCTGCCGCGCATTGATGATTTGTTTGACCAGTTGCAGGGTGCTCGTGTGTTTTCTAAGATTGATCTGAGATTGGGTTATCACCAGTTGAGGATTCGGGCTTCTGATGTTCCAACATTTCGCACCAGATATGGCCATTATGAGTTCTTAGTGATGTCCTTTGGCTTGACCAATGCCCCAGCATCATTTATGGACTTGATGAATAGGGTGTTCAGGCTGTTTATCGACTCCTTCGTTATTGTTTTCATTGACCATATACTGATCTACTCACGGAGCCTTGGTGAGCACAAGCAACATTTGAGAGTCGTGCTTCAGACCTTGCGAGAGCAGAAGGTATATGCTAAGTTCTCTAAGTGCGAGTTCTGGTTGGATTCTGTGGCATTTTTGGGGCACGTGGTGTCCGGGGAGGGTATCAAGGTTGATCCACAGAAGATTGAGGCAGTTAAGAGTTGGCCGCGTCCTATTTCAGCTTCAGAGATCTGGAGTTTTCTGGGTTAGCAGGCTATTACCGTCGATTCGTGGAGGGATTCTCCTCTATTGCAGCTCCACTGACTAGGTTAACTCAGAAGAATGCCCCGTTTCGATGGTCAGACGATTGTGAGGTGAGCTTTCAGAAGCTCAAGGCAGCATTGGATTCAGCCCCAGTTCTATCATTGCCTTCCGAGTCAGGAATGTATACGGTATATTGCGACGCTTCACACGTCAGGTTGGGATGTGTGTTGATGCAGGATGGCAGGGTTATTGCTTATGCTTCACGGCAGCTGAAGGTTCATGAGAAGAATTATTTTGTGCACGACTTAGAGTTGGCGGCGATTGTTCATGCTTTGAAGATTTGGCGACACTACTTGTATGGTGTATCATGTGAGGTCTACACTGATCACCGCAGTTTGTAGTACTTGCTTAAGCAGAGGGGCCTTAATTTGATGCAGCGAAGGTGGATTGAGTTGTTAAAGGACTATGATCTTACTATTTTGTACCACCGAGGCAAGGCGAATGTAGTAGCGGATGCTGTGAGCAGGAGAGCAGCGAGTATGGATAGTTTGGCCTAAATTACAGCTGAGGAGAGACCTTTAACCCTGGACATTCAGTCCTTGGCCAATCGCTTGGTGAGATTGGACCTTTCAGAGCCTCGTCGAGTTCTAGCTCATGTGGTTGCTCAGTCTTCATTGTTGTGTGAGATTAAGGCTCGACAGTTTGATGATCCATGTCTGGCAGAGCTTCGGGATACGGTGGCCCAGGGTAAGGCCAAGGAGGTTACCTTGGGCGAGGATGGTGTTTTGAGACCTCAGGGCCGATTGTGTGTTCTAGATATTGATGTCGTGAGGGAGAGGATTCTAGGAGAGGCGCAGAGTTCTCGGTATTCTATTCATCCAGGAGCGACGAATATGTATCGTGATTTGAAGCAGCATTACTGGTGGAGGCGGATGAAGAAGGACATTGTTCAGTATGTGGCCAGGTGTCTTAATTGCGAGCAGGTCAAGTACGAGCACCAGAGGCCAGGGGGCTTGTTTCACCAGATGCCGATTCCTCAGTGGAAATGGGAGCGCATCACCATGGATTTCGTGGTTAGGTTGCCTCGGACTTTGCGGAAGGTTGACGCGGTTTGGGTCATTGTGGATAGATTGACCAAATTAGCGCATTTCATTCCTGTGGCTACTACTTATACGACAGAGAGGCTGGCTCAGATTTACATTCAAGAGATTGTCCTATTTCATGGTGTGCCCACGTCTATTATATCGGATCGGGGTCCTCATTTCACCTCGCACTTCTGGAGAGCTTTGCACAGCGAGATGGGTACTCAGATAGACCTCAGTTCAGCATTTCACCCTCAGACTGATGGCCAGTCAGAGCGTACAGTTCAAATTTTGGAGGATATGCTCAGGGCTTGTGTTATTGAATTTGGAGGTCAGTGGGACCAGTTCCTACCGTTGGCGGAGTTTGCATAGAATAATAGTTATCAGTCCAGCATCGAGATGGCTCCATTTGAGGCTTTATATGGTCGACGATGTCGTTCTCCTATCGGGTGGTTTGAGCCTGGCGAGGACAAGGTGTATGGCACAGATTTGGTGAGAGATGCCTTGGATAAGGTGAAGGTTATTCAGGAGAGGCTCCGCACAGCTCAGTCTAGACAGAAAAGCTACGCAGATCAACGGGCACGTGATATAGCATTTATGGAGGGAGATAAGGTTATGTTGAAGGTTTCTCCGATGAAGGGCGTCATGAGATTTGGGAAGAATGGCAAGCTAAGTCCCAGGTTTATAGGCCCTTTCGAGGTGTTGAGGCGGATCGGAGAGGTTGCCTTTGAGCTTGCTTTACCTCCAGCCTTATCAGAAGTTCATCCAGTTTTTCACGTATCCATGCTTTGGAGGTATCACGCCGACTTCTCGCATGTGGTTGATTTCAGCACCATTCAGTTAGATGAGAAGTTGGGCTACGAGGAGGAGCCAGTTGCTATTATTGATAGGCAGGACCGCTAGTTGAGGTCCAAGACATTTTCTGCGGTTAAGATCTAGTGGAGGGGCCAACCAGTCGATGAGGCGACCTGGGAGTCCGAGGAGGACATGCGGAGAAGGTATCCACAACTATTCAGCCCTTCAGGTACGATTCTAGACCCGTTCGAGGATGAACGTTTGTTTAAGAGGGGGAGAATGTAACGACCCAGCCGGTCGTTTTGCGTATTAGGATTCTTTTCCCTTAAATAAAACCTTCCATAGCAGCTATTTGTGCTTTATGACTTGCGGGAGCGGGTGGTTCAGGATTTGGGGATGGTTTGAGTGATTGAGGAACATTTGGTTCCTTAAGGTTGGCCTAATTGGCCATGTTTGACTTCGGTCAACATTTTGAGAAAACGACCGCGGAATCGAGTTCTGACAGCTCCAGTAGCTCTGTACGATGATTTCAGTCTTGGGCGTGTGTTCAGCTCGGGTTTTCGATGACCTGGGAGCATTTTGGCGCCCGAAATGGAAATAAGGATTTCCTTATATTTGAAATTTTATTTGGGACGTGGTTTTATGCTATCGAGGTCCGAACGGAATTTCGTGACTGGAAATAGTTCCGTATAGTCATTTATGACTTGTCTGCAAAATTTGAAGTCATTCCGAGTTGTATAGGTCGGTTCAGCGCGTCGTTATGGAATTCAAGAAAATCTAAGTCCTTAAGTTATGAATTTAGGGGTTTTGGGGTGTGATTTTGAGTTTTAGCATTGTTTTGAGTGTTCCGAGGGCTCGAGCAAGTCCGTTTTATGATTTAGGACTTGTTGGTATATTTGGACGGGGGCTCAGGTGGGCCCAGGTGCCTCCCGGACACCACACGAGGCCAAAAACCAGCTAAAACAACTGTTGGTGCAGTTGTTGCTGGTGTGACCGCAGGTGCGGTTGCCCAGCCGCAGGTGCAGGACCGCTCTTGCGGTCCCAGCCTTGCAGGTGCGGATCCTCCGCTGGTGCGGAACAAATTCCGCAGGAGCGGATCCGCAGGTGCGGAAACCCCTCCGCAGGTGCGGTCCCCAACCCCCTTGCCCAATGTCCGCAGGTGCGAGCCCCAGGCCGCAGGCGCGGAATCGCAGGTGCGGAAGTCGCTGTAGCCAGCAGTGTATAAGTGCCAATTTCGGGTTCTTCTTCATTTTTCACTTTCAAAAATCCATTAAAAGGCTTAGGAGCTTGGGAAAAACCTTTCCACGACCAGTTCCAGTAAGAGGTAAGTAACTCCACTCCATTTTTCTAGTTTAATTCACGAATTTCCAAGGGAACTAACTACAAATCATAGGAAAATTTGGGTTTAGGGTAGTAAATTGGGAATTTTGAGAATTGGGTGAATTATCCAATTTTCGCTACGAATTCATGTATAAATCACATAATTATGATCCTTAGACTCCGGGTAATTGATTCATTCAAGAATTTTCGAAATCCGAACGTGTGGGCCCGAGGTCGAAATTCCAAAAAAAACTTCAAGAATGCTTAATTCTAGGAATTCTTGTTAATTCTCCTTCTTGGAACTGAAATTGAATCAATTATACCATGTTTGGCTAGTTGTGAGCCGTCGAGAGTAGATTTCGGAGATTCGGGCGCCTCCTTGATCCAAGGGGTGATATCGTCACGAGGTGAGTCTCCTTTCTAACCTTGTAAGAGGGAACTGTCCCCATTGGTATTCTATGTGTATGTAATTGTTTTGAGGGCTACGTGCATACCACGTGACGAGAGTCCGTACGTAGCGACTACATGTGTTATGTCCAGGTAGTTTAGGACCACAACATGCCTTGTATTCTGCCTTGAAATGATTTCTATGTTATAAATTCTTGCTTGATATATCATTGTTATCCCTGAGTATTTCATTGATTAAGTATTTGAAAAGATTTGATAAGTGGAGTAGACTTGATGTTTTGTGTGCGCATGGTTTCGCTTTGCCATTTACATCCCGCGAGCGAAATATAAATCTTCCTTCACTCTTAGGGGAGCGGTCCGTACGCCATGGCGGATTTTATTGTGCACTCTTGGTACGAGCCGGTCGATCCCCGGTAGTGCACCGGGATTTAGTTAAGAATGCACTCTTGGTACGGGCCGGTCGATCCCCGGCAGTGCATGGACGAAGTTACACTATGATATGATTACATTGATAGACGCACTCTTGATACGGGCCGATCGATCCCCGGCAGTGCATGGACGAAGTTACACTATGATATGATTACATTGATAGACGCACTCTTGATACGGGCCGATCGATCCCCGGCAGTGCGTAGGCAGGATTATTGTTAAGCATGCACTCTTGGTACGGACCGGTCGATCCCCGACAATGCATAGCTATTCTTCACTATGATATGATATGATTACATTGATAGACGCACTCTTGGTATGGGCCGGTCGATCCCCGGCAGTGCGTAGGCATGATTATTGGTAGGCATGCACTCTTGGTACGGGCCGGTCGATCCCCGACAGTGCATATCTTTTCTTCCTTATGACTCCACCTTGTTGCCTTATCCTTGTGTGCGCATGACTATTTGGTGTTGTTTCCTGATTTATGATTTAAGGCAGTATTGGGAAGAAGAGAAAGTGGAAATTGTCATTTGCTTTCAGTACTTACCTGAAAACCTTGTGTTTACTTCATTGATATACTGCTTACATGTCTACTGTTTTCCTTATATTCTGCTTTATGTTAACTGTTGGACCTTAGTGAGTATCGAGTCGACCTCTCGTCACTACTTCTTCGAGATTAGGCGGGATACTCACTGGGTACATATTCATTTATGTACTCATGTTGCACTTTCTTTTCTTTTCTGTACTTGACTGTACAAGTCTGGAGGCTGGTACGTCTGATTATCAGGCTGGCGCTAGATATTGATAGTGTGGTCATACTTCACGATGAGCTGCTTTCCCGACGACTTCCTAGCAGCACCCTGGAGTTTCTTTTGTTATATTCTCTGTCTATTTCATTCATACTGAGACCCTGTGTATATTATAGTCATTGTATATTCAGTAGTTGCCCGTGACACTCGTGACACTAGTTCCTGGCACACACGCAGTTTGGATTTTGGGTTTGGGCTGTGTATCTATTTATGTGCTTCGGTATGGCCTTGTCCCTTCATATGTTATGATGTTTATTCCGTATCATGCTAGCATTATGTTAATTGTTTAAAATTTGTAATTTCCGACATGTTTAGATCAGACGGTCAAGGGGATATCATCTAGCGTTTTCTATATTGGCTTGCCTAACCCCGTTGTTGGGCGCCATCGCGACCCGAATTAGGATTTAGGTCGTGACACATAATTCCCTTCATGGGCGATACACGAAACAATACCCTCTCTCCCACCATGAATGCCACATCACGAACCTTACGATCGACATAACGCTTTTGCGTAGACTGAGCTGCACGAAGTCTCTCCTGAATAATCTTGACCTTATCCAAGGCCTCCTAAACTAAGTTTGTACCCAGTAATCTGGCCTCTCCCGGCTCGAACCATCCAACTGGCGATCTGTACCGTCTACCATATAATGCCTCAGAAGGAGCCATCTGAATACTTGACTGATAGCTATTATTATAAGCAAATTCTTCTAACGGAAAAAACTGATCCCACGAACCTCCAAAAGTCGATAACACAAGCACGGAGCATATCCTCTAAAATATGAATAGTACGCTCGGACTGCTCGTCCCTCTGAGGATGAAATGAGGTACTCAACTCAACCCGGGTACCCAACTCACGCTGAACTGTCCTCCAAAATGCGAGGTAAACTGTGTACCCCAATCCGAAATGATAGACACGGGCACACCGTGAAGGCGAACAATCTTCCGAATATATAACTCAGCCAACCGCTTCGAAGTATAAGTACTTGCCACAGGAATGAAGTGTGCTGATTTAGTCAGCCTATCCACAATAACCCAAACTACGTCGAATTTCCCCCGAGTCCGTGGGAGTCGAACAACGAAGTCCATAGTGATACGTTCCCACTTCCACTCAGGAATATCTATCTGCTGAAATAAACCATCGGGTCTTTGATGCTCATACTTGACTTGCTGACAATTCAAACAACGAGCCACATAAGCAACAATGTCCTTTTTCATCTTTCTCCACCAATAGTGTTGTCGCAGGTCCTGGTACATCTTGGCAGAACCCGGGTGAATAGAATACTTAGAACTGTGAGCCTCCTTAAGGATCAACTCATGAAGGACATCAACATTAGGCACACATAAACGACCAACTTGTCACGACCCTGCATCCTCAAAACACCATCATCTCCAACTGTAACCTGCTTGGCACCACTGTTCCGAACTGTGTCCCTTAGGGCCGCCAAATGTGGGTCATCATCCTGCCGCTCCCGGATACGCTAAATTAGCGAAGACCGGGCGAGTGTACAAGCCAGAACACTGCTGGGGGGAAGATCCAACCTCATGAACTTATTAGCCAACGTCTGAATGTCTGAAGCCATCAGTCTCTCACCAACTGGAATATACGCAAGGCTGCCCATACTCACCGCCTTTCTACTCAATGCATCGGCCACCACATTGGCCTTCCTTGGGTGATACAATATGTTGACATCATAATCTTTTAGTAACTCTAACTATCTCTGCTGTCTCAAATTTAGATCTTTCTGCTTGAATAAGTACTGGAGACTACGATGGTCAGTAAAAACCTCACACGGCACGCCATAAAGATAGTGCCTCCAAATTTTCAATGCATGAACAATGGCTGCGAACTCTAAGTCATGAACAAGATAATTATTCTCATGGACTTTCAACCGGCGAGACGCATATGAAATCACTCTGCCGTCCTGCATCAATACTACTCCAAGTCCAACTCGGGAAGTGTCACAATACACCGTGAAAGAACCCGAATCTGATGGTAACACCAACACCGGTGCCAAAGTCAAGGCTGTCTTGAGCTTCTGAAGGCTCGCCTCGCACTCATATGACAATTTAAATGGGGCACCTTTCTGAGTCAATATAGTCATTGGAGCTGCTATAGATGAAAACCTCTCCATATAACGACGGTAGTAACCCGCCAAACCCAAGAAACTCCTGATTTCTGTGGCTGTAGTGGGTCTAGGCCAGTTCTTGACTGCCTCTATTTTCTTAATAGTTGTTACATAGCCAATTATAGAATTACCAATTAGCTTCACGTTAACAATAATCTCCTTTCAAACCTTCACAATACCGATAACGAGATACGATGCTTGAAGACTTCGTGATTATATATCCAAATTAACGTGCCTCATTTAACGCCACATGGGCGGGCACCTACCTTGTAGGTTAAGGCTCAATAATTATAGCACGAATTTTGGCAAATTATGCACCGATAGTTAATTAATTAATTAATTAATTTACTTATTATTATTATTATTATTATTTTATACATAAATTGTTGAATAAGCCTAACATGCATGATTCCCTACCAGTACTATAGTAAAATTTTAATTCACAAGGGAGAATTCAAACACAAGAATTTCCATCACAAGGATCTCATCCTTACATAACTTCCACCGCGGCTCGTAGCCCGGTTTAAATATACCAAATCATATTAAAACGCGAGGATCTCGTCCTCAATTATGAGTCATAAGAAATATGCATATCGTGCCACTCGAAACCTTCCTTTTCTTTCTTTTAAACATTTTCCGTCGACAAAATTACAACATGTAATGATAGACAAAGCTATCTCCATAGAATTTCTCAGTACAAGTATTCACATAAGTAGATTTTAGAGTTACGAAGCTCACCCGAGAGTGGAGCATATTAGAAGGACTTTCTTAAATACTCATAACCGAATCAAGTTAAGGAAATTATTACTTTATAATAACTAGATATTGTTCTTGTAATGGCACCATTTGATATAACGACCTCAGCCATACCATAGAAAATATATCAATATGCTGGGTCTCCACCTCTAGAAATCTGACCTCCACCTTCGACATTCCGACTCTTTTTTTCCTAGTTGGTCATGTAGTTGAGTTGTAACTGCAATGGGGCACGTAGCCTAAGTGCTCTGATGAAATATGACTCTCCCAAGTCTAGGACAATTTCTACCACTAGCCGACATAAAGTATCAACTTGCCCTGAGTCCCACAAAATTTTACAGTCATAATTGAGTCCTTTAATGAGTCTGTGGACTTGCTCTCTGGCTATATGAATCGAAGTAGGAGTATGACGGGCTAACTTATCGAACCTGATGGCATATTCTGACACCGTCATATGACCTGAGGCAACCGTTCAAACCTTATGCGCCACGTATTATGGAGAGTCCGAGAAACAACTCTTTCAAAAGCATTTATGAGAACTGAGTCAAGTAATTGAGGTTGCATTGGCTGATCATCCTCTTCGTAGGCTTGCCACAAACACCGGCATCCAATTTCTTCTTTTTATATGTGGACTCAACAGTGTTGAGCTACCCCCTTTATTCATATACTTTTCATTATTATTTTGGGGTAACTCTCATCTCTATTGACACACGATGATAAAAAAAGTAAAGCTCTACACAAATAATTCTTGGCACGAACCATATAGTCTAGAAGCTCGTCAACCACTGTACTCCCTCTGGAGCACCCCAAAATCCGCAACCGTGACTTCCACGCTGAGTAGACCTTCTGTAGGTTTAAAGTTGTTCGAATAACTCCTTTGGTACTGAGGTATAGGGTTATTAAAGAGACTGACATACCACAATTCCCAACTTTACCTCTTGCAAAATCTCAGGCCTTATACATTCCAGGTCAAAATCGATATAACACATGACCCCGCAATCTATTCCTTGACGGCGGACTTTTCCACTTGGCACGAAGTTATAGGTCACAATGCCTGATAATCTAAAATGTTAAACTTCACAGCTCATATAAATCGACCCTGTTGCTTTCAACTATTCCCTTGTTATGCAACACTGGAGTAGCTATAAATCCTTCTGTGATATGCCCTAGTCCAACATGTACCGACTGAGCTAGAACCTCCGCGTCTAGATCTATTTGAGGATTTACAATAGGTGTTGTTGATGTTCGAGATCTTGACTAAGCTCTGCTTCTGTCTCTTCCCTAATTGTAGTTGTCATGGGGGCTCCATTTCTTGTCCATTTGTAGACGCATTGCGTGTTGTCGAGATTTGCGAGAGGATAAGAATAGACGATTTCAATCATTAGTGATAGAATAAATTCGCACGATAGAGTAGAATAGAAGTGAAATTGTTCCTAACTTTGCAGCCTCTGGGGGATAAGTACAAACGTCTCCTTACCAATCCCTTAGACTCTACCAAGCTTGTCCGTGAATTGTGAGACCTAGGCAACCTAGTGCTCTGATACCAACTTGTCACGACCCGAAATCCCACCGCCGGGACAGTGATGGCGTCAAACGTTGAATCCGCTAGACAAGCCAACGTTACTGGTTATTCTAACTTGTTTCCTTATTTTTAACAACTGATAGGTGATATACAAGATCGGAATAAATAAAATGCGGAACAAATGAAAGCTAACAATTTAATTAAATACTATTACAATTTCCGCAATAAACTTCCCAAGATTCGGTGTCACAATTTTACGGACTGTCTATGAATACTACATGTATAGGTTTGAACAAATAAAGTACTACTGTCTCAGAAATATGTAAAGACAGGAGAGAAATAAGACAGGAGGTGACGCCAAGGCCCGCGAACGTTTGCAGGACTACCTCAGTGTCGCCTGATGGACCGAAGGGAGCCACCTAGATCAGTAACCACTGGGTCCAGCACTGGGATCTGCACAACAAAAATTGTGCAGGTATAATATCAGTACAACCGACCCCATGTACTGAGTAAGTGACGAGCCTAACCTCGGCGAAGTAGTGACGAGGCTGGGACACGAAAAATAATATCACCTGTGCAGTTTGATAATATATAAAAGAAATAACGGCAGAAAATAAACAGTTAAGTACAAAAACGGGGGAAAAACATGCTGTGGAAAAAGCGGGGTGGCAATTACTGAAATAATGGAACAAGGCAACAATTTGAATATCGAAGTAACAACCGGAATTAACAACACATATCAACAAGTAAATAGAAATGGCACGGCATGTCCCCTCGTGCTAAAATATCACAAACACGGCACAAAATGTCCCCCCATGCTAAAACATCATAAACACGGCACAGAATGTCCCCTCGTGCTAAAATATCATAAACACGGCACAGAATGTCCCCTCGTGCTAAAATATCATATAAATACGGAACAGAATGTCCCCTCGTGCTAAGATATCATAAAAACGACACAGAATGTCCCCTCGTGCTAAAATATCATAAACACGGCACGTAATGTCCCCTCGTGCTAAAATATTATAAACCCGACACGTAATGTCCCCTCATGCTAAAATATCATAAACACGGCATGAAATGTCCCCTCGTGCTAAAATATCATAAATATGGCACGGAATGTCCCCTCGTGCTAAAATATCATAAACACGACACGGAATGTCCCCTCGTGCTAAAATATCATAAACACGCAGTTTGGAAAGGAAAATCAACAATAAGAAACCATAAATGCAAAGGAACAATCAATAGTAATAATACCGTCCCGGCAAGGGACACAACTATAACCAACCTTACTCAAGTGTATAACTTAACAAATATTCCTCAACCGAACAAATACTCAACAGTATTCACAAATTAAGAATTTCCCCCAAATGAATACTACCAAATTGATATTAAATTCCATAAAACAATAAACCTCAATGAAAATCACATAATTACTCATATTCGACTCACGGGCATGCTTGACCACAACATATAGGTACTCGTCACCTCACCTATACATTGGACATGGAATAAACACGTAGCAAATAAGACTCAACACCTATTCTCTCAAGCTAAGGTTAGGCCAAACACTTACCTCAATTTCGTAGGCCAGTCACTGCTCAATTACGGTTTTTCCTTTGGAATTTGCTCTAACTCGCTCGAACCTCAAATTTTCATCTACTTATTCGTTTCTAATCAGTATAGTGACATCTTCAGTGCCATTGCAAGCCTTAAATCTGCTTGATTGGCAGATGAATCCAGCGTTATAGCAATCAAAGCATCTAAGCATGCACCTTGTCCCAGTACTCCTCAGATTGATAGTATGTTCATTAACACCGTGATTGCCTTATGTCGATGGGCCAAAACATTACTCTAGTGATGAAGCAGACAACAACCTAACCTTCCAGAACTCTAATTAAGCGCAAGGGAAACTTAAGCATTAGTTGAAGGGCTGGCTATTTCCATAGGTTCCATAGTAAATATGTGGTCATGAGTGGTTACACTATGGTCCTCTATATCTCTCAAGGAATGTTTGAAAAGAACTGGAACCACTTGAAGATCGGGAATGGATTGGCTGTGAAAGAAGAGGTTGATGGTAGTGTCGGACTCGGCAACGGATCAGATAAACTTAAGGATGACGCGGAGGCCACGAGTGCGGAGGAAGGAGAACTCGGCACGTGCATCACTGAGTCTTTTGCGCAGTGAGTGTCACCTCCCTGTTCCTGGTGGCGTTGTTCATCTTCTGTTCTTCTTCAATGTTTTGTAACAATATGCTTTACTGCCACCAGAACAAACTTAAGGAATTTTTTTGGCTTTATGTATCACATTAGCTAAAATACTAGGAGGAATTTTATCGGAATTGGACTTGTGCTCAAAATACGTTGGGTTTGGGTTTTGGAGTTTTACTTTGAGTTGAAGTTTGATTCTTGCCATGCATAATTTTTGTTTAATCTGTTTTTTGTTTTTTAATTAGTAGATATATTTGCATTGTATATGTATGTACCTAATAAGAAAAGACACGATTGTTATTTTTTTTGACTCACTTTGTGACAAACAACTTAAACTCTATAATTAATAATATAATAATATTTGAGTTATATCAAACGTATAAGTTAATAATTCTCTTTTCAAAGTTTTTAAAATTTTTATTCTAGTTTAAAAAAATTCGGATAAAAATGAGACACATTCCAAAATATTCTTATTTAAGTAAATTATTTTGTAGAATGTGCACAATAACAAAAAGGTTTTTAGAAAATCCATATAATTAAAAAGACATTTTCCAAAATCAATTCGGGCTTACTTTAAAATGCTTAATTAAAATGAGAACCAGTCATAACAAGGAAACTAACACAATATTAGCTTTTATTTTTTTAACTCAAGCACAAAGTTTAATATAATCATTAAGGTGATTTTTTTTTAAAATTATTATATGTGTTGAAATAGGGTACACGCGTAACGCGCGTACTCTAACACTAGTTTCATTAAAAATTCAGCAAAATAATTTTTTTTAAAAATTAATTTCTAAGGCTAGGGACCTCGGAATTAATTTTCGGGCATACGCCCAAGTCCCATATTGTATTGCGGACCTCCCGGGATCGTCGGAACACAGATCCGGGTCCGTTTACTCAAAATGTTGACCAAAGTCAACTTTTATCAAATTTAAATTCTAAAAATTACTATTTCTCATATTTTCACATAAAAGATTTCCGATTTCATGCCCGGACTACGCACGCTAATTGAGGTTTTTAATTTTAGTCTTTTTGTGGCTATTTAGCATGGAACAGAGTCTAATTTTATAAAATGACCCCTTGGGTCATCAAATAATGATTGTCAATTCTCCATGAACTTTGTTCATGATTAAATTCTGGATTTAAGGTAAGTATTTTACTTAATTTTTCTCTTTTAAATTCTTGATATTCTATAATTTAATTTTAAATGCAAGCAAAGACAATAAACTTTGATTATAACTCCTATAGAGTTTGCAAGAAATTATAACCACCAAAGTGGTAATATTTCTATGCCTTTCCATGATCAAATTCATGTATGATTGTGGGCAAAAAAAAAGTGGAAACCCGTCCCATTGAATTTGCTTCATTCTCATTCTCCTTAAGAGAATATGATAACAATATGTGATAAGTCTTGTAACGACACGATTGATTTTCTTGAGAGTTAGCGCCCCGATCCCCTAATAACTGCTTCTCCCATGTCTGTGTATGTTATTGAAACTTGTCGGAGCATTGAGTGGTGAAATCCGGAGTGATTTTGGACACTTAGTCATTAAATGTGGATTTTTGCTTTTGAAATCAGGCAGTAGCTAGAACTGTGTGAAGACGGATCCGGAATGGAATTTCGTCGACTTTGTTATCTCCGTTGGGTGATTTCGGGGTTAGGAACGTGTTCGGAATGTGTTTTCGAGGTCGGTTGTAGATTTAGGCTTGAATTGGCTAAAGTTTGAATTTCGGCGATATCGTTCGATAGGTGAGATTTTTATATGGGACTCGGAATGGAATTCCCAAAGCGACAGCAGGTCCGTAATGTTATTTTTGACCTATGTGCAAAATTTGAGGTCATTCGGATGAGTTTAGACGTGTTTCGACATCAGATGTGAATTCTAGAAATTTAATAAGTTCTCAGGCTTGAATCTATGCATATTTGATTATTTTGATGTTATGAGACGTGTTATTAAGGCCCGAACAAGTTTAAATGAGGTATTGAGGTTGGTTAGCTATTTTGGTTGAGGTCCCGGGGGCCTCGGGTGTGTTTCAGATGCCCAAACGGGCATATTTTAGCCTAAGTCTATTATTAGTTTTGCTGCTTTTACAGAAGCAGGTATTTGTTCTCCGCGATCGCGCAGAGTTAAATGGAAGCTGTCCAAAAATGTACTCCGTGATCGCAGAACCCCAATCGCGATCGCAGTGTATTGGGAATTTGGCCTCCGCGATCGCATGTCTTAGGTCGCGATCGCGCAAGGTAAGTATGGGAGGTTCGTGATTTGTTCTTCACGATCGCACAAGGCTAATTGCGATCGCAGTGTGTGGTAACCTTTGTCTCCGCAATCGCACATCGATAATCGCGATCGCATAGAGGACCTTGAGTCTGAGGAAGGGTCTATGTCTTGTTCTACGCGGTCGTGTGGCCCCTAACGCGATCGCATAGCTATGGGGACAAGAGGTCCGCGATCACAGACCTTTAATCGTGATCACATTGAAGGAAATTGAGGCGCGTGGCAGATACTCTTCGCGATCGCGACTATGCGTCCGCGATCGCATAGAAGAAATCACTGGGCAGTCTTTTAAAAACCCAATTTCGAGGGTTTATGCTATTTTCACCATTTTTGATTTTGAGAGCTCGGGAGGCAATTTCTGCGAACCTTTACACCTGGGTGATTTGGGTAAGTGATTTCTAACCTATTTAGATCAAATTACATGATTCCAATCTTAAATTCAACCTTAAATTTCGAAATTTGTGGGTAGAAAATTGGAAAAATGGGAAGAACTTCATAGACCAAATTATTGAGTTTTGATTGGGTGTTTGACCTCCGATTTGATAGATTCTTATATGGTTAGACTCGTGAGTGAACGAGTGTTCATAAAATTTAATTTTTACCCGATTCCGAGACGTGGGCCCGGGGGACATTTTGGGCGAATTTCCTAATTTCACATATTAGCTTCGAATTAATTAGCTATTTTGTTCCCCTGAAGTGATATTTACATTATGCAATCGAATTGAATAGATTTGGGCCACCCGGAGTCGAATACTCGTGGCAAGAGCGTGGTATTGAGTTGATTAGCGCAGTGAAGGTAAGTGGCTTGCCTAACTCTGTGTTGGGGATTTTCCCTTAGGCATTTTTATACCGATTTTACTATGTGGACGCCGTGTACGTGAGGTGACGAGTGCGTACATGGGTCATGGTTGCCAAATTCCCGCTTTTTCCTCCCATGACATAACTCATTTCATTCCTATGTTTCTGATTCATGCTATAACTGATTAGTTAGCATAGGAATGAGCATGCCCACCTGTTATCACTTGAATTCCCCGTAGTTGCTACTATTTGCTCCATGCTTAGGTAGTTTTACCTTATTCTTGCCTACTATTTTCTTGAATTGTTTAATTAAGCCATATTCGATAGGACTCTGCATCTCATATTTAAATTGGGACTACAAACCGAGATCCGGCAGCTTTTCCCCTGTACTGCATTGCATATTTAAATTGGGACTACAGACTGAGATCTGGGAGATTTCCCCCTGTACTGTATAGCATATTTAAATTGGGACTACGGTTTGAGATTTGAGAGATTTTTCCCTGTACTGCATTGCATAATTGCTGTTGAGATATATGTTGTGCTGAGCCGAGGGCTTTTCTTTATTATTTCTTTCAGTTTTCCTTTAAATTCTGCCTATTTTAGCTATTTATATGTCACTGTTCAAACTTATAACTGTCTTACTTTCAAACTCAGTAGAGCCTTAACTTGACCTCGTCACTACTTGACTGGGGTTAGGCTTGGCACTTACGGAGTACTGAATGTGGAGTACTCACACCCTTTCCTGCGCATGTTTTACCCATGTGCAGATCCAGGTACCAGTACGCAGCGTTTTGGCTAGGAGTACTACAGCACTTGCTCAGGAGGCCGCGAGGTAATTCTGCCGTGTCCGCAAAATCTCACGTGTCCCCATCTACTATACTATAGGCATAGNCGAGTGGCTAAAGTTTTATAGTTATTGCTACACCTTTACTGTTTTATTACTGTTTTGTCTTATTTTCCCATATATTTTAGGCTTACCTAGTCATAGGAACTAGGTGCCGTCACGAGCCCGTTCGGAGGGTTAACTCTGTCACGACCCAAAATCCCACCTTCGGGCCATGACTGCCACTAACGGCGAACCCGCTAGACAAGCCAATGTTTGAACTAAATAAAACTCATTAACAACTAAAACGAACAAGACAACTAAGGCATCGATGGTCTGCAATGTGAAGGTTAACAAATAACCAAAATATAATATAGCAATTTTGAAATAAAACCCATATACAAATCCCAGAACTGGTGTCACATACTCACGAACTGTCTAGGAGATTACTAAAACAAAGGTCTGAAAATAAGTACATAGGACTGTCTTTGAAATATAAAGTAAGACAGAGCTGAAAGTGAAGAGTAGAAGGTGACGCCAAGGCCCACGAACGTCTGCGGGTCTACCTCGATGTCTCCTGTATGAACTGATGAGATGCTCCGACCGTCAGTGATCACCGGGTCCGGCTGCGTAGTCTGCACAACATAAAGAAGTGCAGGTGTAGCATCAGTACAACCGACCCCATGTACTGAGTAAGTGCCGAGCCTAACCTCGGCGAAGTAGTGACGAGGCTAGGACCGACAACAATATATGTACCTGTGCAGTTCTATATAATAACAGGAAAAATGTCGACGGAAATAAGCAAGTAAGACAAATACGGGGAGAACATGCTGGGGGTAAAAAGGGCAACAAAATGCTAGCACGGTAGAATAGGGTAATAACTGAAATGTAAAGATAAAGGCAGAAATTTAACTTCTCAAACAAATAATGAACAGCATAAGGCACGGCATGTCCCCTCGTGCATAACCTCACAATCACTCGGCACAGAATGTCCCCTCGTGCGTATATAATAATCAGTGATCAATACGGCATGTCCCCTCGTGTGATAAGTAACAAATAGTCGGCACGGCATGTCCCGTCGTGCGACAAATAATAAAACAAAGCAACAATGTAATGTGAAAGTCAACATTAAGAAGTCTCAAGTGCATGGAAATGCTCAATAAAATTCTATTGTCCCGGCAAGGAGAAATCATCAATTACAAACTCAACAAATGCCCGACAAGGGTCTCAGCTATAACCAACCTCGCATCAGAAATACAATTTCACAGTGTAAGCCTCAACTGAAACAAATAACTCAATAACTCCCCACGTCATGAAACAACATCAAGGTATCACTACTAATTCACCAATTACTCATAGTGCGGGGAATATTAAGAACACAGTAAGTTTCATCACAATTGACTCACGGGCATGCTTGACCGCAACATATAGGCACTCGTCACCACGCCTATACGTTGTACATGAGTTACACATAGCAAACAAAACTCTATACCTAATCCCTTAAGCTGAGGTTAGGCCAAACACTTACCTCGGCTCCAAAAATGCAAGTCAAGCCTCAATCACAGCCTTCCCTCTCGAATCCAACTCCGAATCGGTAATATCTAGACATAATGGATTTATTAACATCAATAAGTACTCAATAAACCAATTCCCAAGCCTAATTATACATTTCCTACTATTCTTCCAAGAATACTAAAATTCGACCCCGGGCCCACACGTTCAGATTTTCGAAAATTCATGAAGGAATCAATTACCCGGAGTCTAAGGATCGAAGTTATGTGATTTATACAAGAATTCATGGCCTAACATGGAAAGTCACAAAATCCTCAAGAACCCTAAAATTACTACCTAATTTTATGATTTTTAGATGATTTAGTAGTGAATTTAACTAGGAATTAATGTTAAAACTAGAAGTTTATGGGGTTTAACTTGCCTCTTACAGTGGGTGGTCGTGGGAGGTGCTGCCCAAACTTGGATGCTCTCTAATGGAGGTTGATGGTGGATAAAATGAAGAAAACCCAAAATTTTGGACATTTAAGAGGGGTTGCCAACAGGGGTTTCCGCACCTGCGACCTTAGGACCGCAGGTGCGGTCTCGCGCCTGCGAGAAATTGATCGCCCCTACGGAAAAGGGCCTGGGACCCTGGGCTCGCACCTGTGGAGTTGGGAGCCGCACCAGCGGTCCCGCTCCTGCAGAGTTTGGATCGTTCTTGCGGAAGATGCCGCACCTGCGAAGGCCTGGACTGCGGGTGCGGTCCCGCACCTGCGGCTGGGCAACCGCACCTGCGGTCACACCAGTTGCTGTGCACCAGCAGTGATTTTTGCTGGCTTTTGGCCTCGTGCGGGGTCTGGGAGGCACCTGGGCCCACCCGAACCCCCGTCAAAATATACCAACAAGTCCCAAATCATTAAACGGACTTGCTCAAGCCCACGGAACACTCAACACAACACAAAAACTTAAAATCACCCTCCAGAACCCCTGAATTCAAAACTTAAGAACTTTGAAATTCTAGAATTCTATAACGATGCGCCGAACCGACCCATACAACTCGGAACGACTTCAAATTTTGCAGACAAGTCATAAATAACGTAGCGGAACTATTCCCGGCCTCGGAATTGCATTCGGACCTCGGTAGCATAAAATCACATTCCTAACCAAATTTCAAGTTTTATGAACATCCTCAAAACTTTACTAACTCTAAATCTCTCATTTTGATCCAAAACCCATCAAATCAAGTCCGTTTTAAACCAAATATCACAGATAGGACAAATAACATATAATAAAACCTGTTCCGGGATCCGGAACTGTAATACGGGCCCGATAACACGGCTTTCACATAATTACTCATTTTCAAAATCCATTATTAGTTCCAGAAAACAATTTTCTTTAAAAATTCATTTCTCGGTTTTGGGACCTCGAAATTTGATTCCGGGCATACGCCCAAGTCCCATATTTTCTTACCGACCCTCCGGAACCGTCACATCACGGGTCCGGGTCCGTTTACCAAAAACGTTGACCAAAGTCAACTTTATTCAATTATTCAATTCAAAAATCCCATTTTTATCCAATTTTCACATGGAAGCTTCCCGACTACCTGCTCGGGCAGCGCACGCATATCGAGGTGAGATTAACGGAGGCTTTCGGGGCCTCGGAACACAGATTTAGCTGGAATTACTTAGGATGACCTTTTGGGTCATCACAAATTTGGGTCGTGACAAGTTGTTATCAGAGTGTCTAGGTTCATAGGAGTCACAAGTCACAAGCCGGTTTATTAGAGTCTCGCGGATCGGTGCGGAGATGTCCGTATCTACATTTGAGAGGTTATGTAACTGTTAAGAACAATCATATTCTTTGGAATTACATATCGTGCTAGTTACTGTCATCAAAATTCCTAAACTCTATTCTATTTTTGCTTACAGATGGTTCGTACTCGTACCGGACGTACTGATGACCAAGCACCCGAGCCCCTAGTCAGAGCCGTTAGAGGCAGGGGCTGGGGTAGAGGACGAGCACGCGGTGCAGCACGAGCACCGGCGAGGGCAGAGGTAGAAGATCCCTCAACAGCCACAGTTGGAGGGGCACAGGAGGTCCCTACTATTACTCCAGCCCTCCAGGAGACATTGGCTCAGTTTTTGAGTTCTTTTAGTACTCTGTCTCAAGCGGGATTACTTCTGATAGCTCCACCTTCATCCCAGGCTGAGGGAGGGACACAGACTCCCGCAGCCCGTACTCCTGAGCAGAGGGTTCATATTGGGCAAGTTCTAGAATATATTCCTATGCCCCCAGCAGCTCCAGCTCAGCACGAGACTAGGATCGCTGTTCCTGAGGCGGAGCAGCTCCGACTTGAGAGGTACAAGAAGTACCACCCACCTGAGTTCAGCGGACTAGCTTCGGATGACGCCTTGGGTTTTCTTGAGGGGTGTCATCGCATTCTCTTCACTATGGGTATTGTGGAGGTGAGTGGGGTTTCTTTCACCGCTTTCCAGCTGAGGGGAGCAGCTTATCAGTAGTGGCGTGCTTTTGAGCTTAGTAGTCTGGACGAGGCAGCTTTAAGGGTGGCTAACGGGCCAGGGCCCGGGCCAAAAACAGGCCTGGGCTATGCGGGCACGGGCCAAACGGGCTATATGGGTGGAACCGGCCCCCTACGGGCCTAAGCCCACATAGGCCCGGGCTAAGTGGGTCGGGCCCGCGGGTCAAACGGGCCTAAACGGGTCCGGGCTATTTTGTTTTTAATTTTTTTTTTATGTAAGACAATTTCTTGTAAATCTTGTGATATAAATCTTGTAATTCATATTTAAACACAAAAAATAGTAAGTTTCTTCAAATTAATAATAATAGCACTTCAAACTTGCACTAACATTGCATAATAAATTAATTGTACATCAAATTAATTTAACAAACTACAACATTAAGCATAATACGTCTAATAAAATTGAAATAACACAAGTTTGAATTAAACTTAAAATATTTGATACGAATGTCTTGAGGACGCGCTTGACAAGACTTGGTTATATGCCTCTTTAAAGAGCCTGTGCCCTCCACCTTTCACCGAGTGAAGATAAAACCATAGTGCTTGCACGATATCGTGTAAGTTTCTTCATTTTCTTCTACCAAATTATAGTGTTCCCGAACAAATGGGGTAATTCTAGAGCCATCGAGCATGATTTAACTTGAATTAAGAATTTGAGTAGAGAGAGATTGATGATTTTGTGAGTAAAAATGAAAGAATGAGGGGGTATTTATAGTTGAGAATAGGGAAAAAGTATAATTATAAAAAGTTTGGGGGCAATTTGGCTATTTTTTAAACATGCCAAACGGCTAGTTTTAATTTTTTTTAAATATATTTATATTATATTATCTAAGGCAATTTATTGTAAATTATATTATATAATTATGACTTATGTCTTGTAATTCAAGTTTAAACACAAAAAAA
>ML241319.1:1140-31689 GCA_005239495.1 Nicotiana undulata | reverse complement strand
CCCCCCCCCCCCTCTCGCGCTCCGCTTGCAATGAATAGGAACTCATTATAAGCTGCGTCATTTTGTTCTAGGTGGTCAAAGTTTCTTATCTCCGTTCTGATCAATCTCTGACAAACAATGCTAAAATTTCTAAGTTTTCCTCTGTCAATGAGTGTACTGTGTTTTTTGTGCGAATTGAAATTTTGTTGCACTAAAAGCGCTTTTTGAAGCTACAAATGATACTTGAAAGTTAGTACATCCCAGACCATCCGTGCAAGTAGGGGTATACAAAAATGAATCGGAAAACCACACCAAATTAAAAAGTTAAACTAAACTAATTAAAATTTCCGGTGAGATTTGGTTTGATATTGAGTAGAAAAATTCGAATTAAACCGGCATAAAAATATATAATTTTTATATATACTTTTAAAACTTTATATAAACTTTTCTCTAAGAAATATCTAAAAATATTTTAGATTCTCTTATGGGATGTAATATTTAATAGAATATGAAGTGCTCTATTTTTATTAACTTTAAATAATGTGTTGTATATCACTTTCTTATCAAGGGTTATTGAATGTGTCAATCTCTTTGTTCTTCCGTATTCATATATCAAGATCTATTAAATTCTTATATCTTTTTAAAATTTGATGTGATATTTCGATAATTGAACATTAAAGATTGTAGAGCATATCATTATTGAGGTGTCATATTGATTTTTATATTTAATTATTAAATTCGGTTAACCTTGAAAGTGCACATCAATAAAAAGTTATTGTCAGACAACTACAAAAATAACTATCACGTGCTACAAAGAAAATTCTCCCTTAAAAATATTTTAATAGACCATATGTTTGTAAATTTTTTAAATTTTTATTTAATATATATTTACTTATCAAAAATAATGAAGTAAGACTGACTTATTATTCTTGTAACAAAAAATCAAAAAAGTCCGAAAAGTCTGACAAAATTGAACCAATCCATAAAGATATAGTTGGTTTGATTTGTTTTAATAGAAATCGTACCTACCCCGTCTAGGTACACTCCTAATTGCAAGAATTAATTTTTCTTTTCATGCTTCATCCATTATTTTAGTAGGTCTCCATGTTTATTTTTATCATAAACGTTTAACACCAAGCCTTATAGTATATAAAGATCAAGCTCGTTTATTTGTGAAGAGCGCGACCCCCTATTTATCTTACCTCGAAGTTTCACAAAACTCTTGACATCGATTGATTTTTCTGAAAGTTGAATTGAAGAAAAATAGGTACGAGCAATTGGTGCAAAAGTGTTTGATAACGCTTGGTAATCCACTTACATAATTTTGTAATTCTAAATTATGCTAGCTATAAAAGTTGCCAGGCTTATGTTTTTTTGTCGCTGTAATTTTTAAGTTTAAAAATATTTTTTAACAAGTGTTTGTGCATCACGTCCTGACATGTCCTGCGTCATGCCATGGTCATGCCATGGCCACGCCCTACCACGTCCTGATATGTCTTGAGCCGTGTAATGGCCACGCCCTGTCATACCATGTCCTGACATATTCTGAGCCGTGTAATGACCACGCCCTGCCATACCTTGCCATATCGTGACATGTCGTGAGTCGTGATACAAGTGTTTATGCACCACAACCTTTAAGAGTATGATTTAAGCAGCAACAAATGTGAAAAATAGGCGGAATAGTTATACCTATATTTAACTTATCCATAATTTCATTACCGCTAATCTATAGTTGGAATTTTACTCATATTAAGAAAGGTGAAATTCCAACTATATAAAATAACATAGACAAAATTGTCGGTTAATAAATACTTAATATACTTTAGTAGCATAAAATTAATTTTCTAAAAATGTAATAAGTTGGAAAATAATCTCAATCATCATCTACAATCTGATCATTAGCATTAGCATTATGGGCATTAGATGTTAATTATAATGTCATTCGGTATTTATAAGCAACGATTAACTGCTACTAGTTATGTCGAAATTTAAAAACATCACGTTTAATAGTTAATCGAGGAAAATCTTTAAAAGTTAAATTATTTGTGTCTTGTATGTAACGAACAAGACTGTTAGAGGAAGGAAAATCAAAAGGTAAATCCTCCTCAACTACGATTTTTGTTATATTTTTTCAATTTTTCTGGTCATATGCCAAAATTCCTCCCGTCAAAGAAGTGGCGGAGCCACATGTACTCAAGGGATGTTGGTTGACACTTCATCATCGAAAAATTATATTGTTTAGTTCGGTAATTTTTAAGAAATATGTATATATACTATATAATGACACCCCATAAATTTTTGGTGAGTTTGTTTCGTTATATTTTGACACCCCTTAATAAAAAATCTGGCTCCGCCACTACGTCAAAGGGTTAAGTTGTCACGACCCAAATCCAAAAAAAATCGTGATGGCGCCGGACACCATTGTCAGGCAAGCCAACACCAAGAAGTTAACTGAATCTTTATTTTAATACTCTTGAAATCATTCCTTTTCATTACATTAATAATAATTAACGAACTTCCACTGAGTAAACAACAATGTCTCTAACAAATTTAAGTAATGAATAAATCTCAAAGTTACCCCAGAACCCGGTGTCACAAGTGCATGAGCAATTTCTAGAAATCAAATTAAATACAATAACCGCTCGGAATACAAATAGGACAATAGGGAAAATTTAACCCAATACCCCGAAAGAGACTTTGTTGGTTGCGCGTCGTCTCGAGAGGTGCAACTCACTTAAGTCCCCATATCAACCATGCCGTTGTGCCAAGCAAGGCTACTAGATATACATGTGCATGTGCAACAAAATGCACAGTAAATGTAGTATGAGTACAAAAACAACGTATACCCAGTAAGTATCCCGCCTAACCTCGAAGAGGTAGTGACGAGAGGTCGACTTTGACACTTACTAGAGATCAAATTAATATAATTAAATATGATGCTAAGCATGTATGTCATAATCAATTAACAAATAACAACAGGGAGAGACAACTTCTTTCATAATTAAAACTTCATTTTCCATTATTTCAGTTGACAGCTTATATCTCAAGGCAACTAAATATCTCAAATCAAAGTAAGTACCCAGCAAATATCATGCGCAAGTAATGACGAGGTCGTACGGCCCAATCCAACAAAATATTAAATTGTGTATTGCCGGAGGGTCGAACGACGCGAACCATAGATGCATCTATTACCCTGCTCGCGAATCATACATGCGACGCGGTCAAAAGTAAATACACACATTCAAACAGTTAAACAAATTCACCGGTGAACATTTATCCAAGTAAAAGTAAATCTTCTTTTCACGATTTAAGAAAATGAAGCTTATCTTATTTAGAAATTCATTTACCAATTTGAAATGGTTTAAGCAATTTAAATTGTCAATAAGGTTACAAATATTTCAAGGATAACATGTTTTTGGGTCCTAGACTACCCGATTTAAGCACAGTAGTAGCTACGCACGGACTCTCGTCACCTTGTGCGTACGTAGCCTCCCACAAATAGTAGCACATAATTAATTATTTCACCTATGGGGACAATTCCTTCTTATAAGGTTAGAAAGGAGACTTACCTCGCTCTGAAGTTCCATAACCGGCTTTCAAGCCCTTCCGATGAATCAAATTGATGAACAACGCCCCGAACTAGCCAATAATTATGCAAACCCATTAATATATGCTCAAATATCCATTAGAATTCAATTTATAACAATTCCTAATCCCGATCGAAAAGTCGATAAAATCACCTCGGGCCCATATACTCGGATTCCGAAAATTTTTGAAGATAAACTTTACACATAACCTCACGAACTCAAATATATAATTTATTCTAAATCTCATGTCCTATTTCATGGCCAAAATCTAAGAATACCAATTTTTAGATTTTCTACCAAAACCCTGAGTTTTCACTAATGTTTCCATGAATTTCCATGTTAAAATATGTATATAATCCAAGTATTTAACTTGCAATAGGTTGGAATCACTTACCTTGACATAGACGATGAAGATAAAGCTCCAAAATCGCTCCTAGGTCAGCTCCCATGGAGGAAATGAGATGAAATGAGCCAACCCCATTTTTACAAACTTACACACTGCCCAGGCGATCCTTCATCGCGTTCGCGAGACCCCATTCGCGATGAACAAATTTCTCAAAAGTCACTTCCAAACTCTTCTCAGACAACCTCTAGTATAATGGCCATAACATTTTGCAAAAAACTCCAAATGACAAATGGGTTAATGTTATGAAAACTAGATTCCAAGATCTACAACTTTTGTGTTTCGTTCATCTCCCAAATCCTTATAGATTTCGAGATATAAGCTGCAAAAGTCAGAATCCCACACTCAGAATCCCAAATGGACATCGATAACAGTGAAACACACTTCAACCCAAATTTATGAACTTCTCCAAAAATGCCAACTTCCAACAATAGATGCCGAAACGCTCCCGAGTCATCCAAAACCCAATCCGGACATACGCCCAATTCCGAAATCATTATACGAACCTGTTGGAACTTCAGGATCCCGATTTCGAGGTCGTTTACTCAAAATTACCACCTAACCAACTCTTCCAACTTAAATCTTCCGAAATGAGAATTTTCTTTCCAAATCGACTGTGAACTTCCCGAAATTCAATTCAGACCACGCGTGCAAGTCATGATACCTGAAGTGAAGATACTCATGGCCTCAAACCGCTGAACGACGCGCTAGAGCTCAAAATGACCGGTCGGGTCGTTACATTCTCGCCCACTTAAACATACGTTCGTCCTCGAACGTGCTAAGGACTGCGCTGGAGTAGTATGGAATTAATGTTTAACACCTCGTGCACCTACCCGTGCCACCACAACTCAACTGAGCATAATAACTCGGTCAAATATGAAGATATTCTCTTTTATTCAGGCAAATAAGCCTTAGAGCCCAATTCCGACATCCGAAATTCTATGCCATGCTTGTTTCTAATATATGAACACTGTATCAATCACCACCCGATGCGTCAGAACATGACTGCACACCTTTTCTGAATTCACACCATGCACCACATCATTCACAGGTCCGTAATAACACTATGTGATCATAATAGCTGACATTCCTTGAATCTGATGCTCACAATGCCCTCATGACATATATATAGGTCCTGCTCTTAACCCTTACAATACCGCCACGACAGAAGAGATGTGTAGAAATTCATAACCAACTGCATAGTTAACAAATCATTGAATCTCTCCTCTTGACTAGAATCATCAACTCATTATGAACCAAATGATGGTATTTGTTCTTTAATATACTTCACATAATCCTATCGCACTGATCCCTGATCCAATAATCTCGTCTCACCCAGTATGAACTGCTCAGGCAGTGAGCCACCGCAGGCATGACCTAAAGTCTCATATGATTCCACAACGTGCCAATAGGCTACAAAATTGAACGTGATAAATAAGGAAAACGAACTTTGGAAGGGACTACTCAACCCACACGCTAATGTGAACTTTCCTCTGAATATGGGAAACAAAACACACAAAATAGAATATAGAAAACCGTACTCAACATCACAGTGTTTTGGCGCGCAACCTGATCCAAATAACATACCCGTGGCGGCGTGCCACCCGATTCACACATAAAATTCACATAAGGAGTTACACACCGAGCTAAATGGCTCATCCCCACAAAATATCGAATATCCGCCACAAGCACGCTAAGTGCATAATACCCTCCCTGGGGAGACATATAGCACCATAAGCTACAAAACTCAAGCACAACTGAGGTGCGATAAATGATATGAATCTCAAGAGCCATCCTGCTCACATAACACCATCGCTACGTGGAACCTCAACACATAAGAAATCTATCAAGCCGTTTCAAACCTCACACGGCACCATATAATATTACATGAAATAGCCGACGATGAAATAACATCCAACGTTTGAGTACTCCTCCATGAGGAGTGATATGCTGAAATGATCACATCAGGCCTGATATAGAGCCCACATTCATATTTTAACTTACTCAGCGATCCTAAGCTGATTTTCATCGCACCGCACTAGTCAAATAACCTTTTAAGGGTCCATAAATACCCTTCCACAAGAAAAAGAACAACCATCACAACTGGAGCAAACATCACTAGTCCACAACCCAATAACTGAGCACCCTCCAGGCACAAATTCTCAAATTAGGGGTACTACTATAATCTTCACACTTGGTTTAAATCTTTAATCAATCAAAAGACTACATGTCACACTTTTACAACCTTCCGTGAGATATTCTCCCACGACCTTCTGCGCTAGGTAACAAGTCTGCACCTATATACCACTGGTCGTACTAACATTGTAAAGCAATTCAAGGATCCATAACCATGATGCAAATCCTCTCCCACAAATCACCGATCTCAGTTGATGCTGAAGACAATACTAGCTTACTCTATACATTCAAATCCCCTTCCTGCTCATCTGAGCTTGTGACATCCTTGCCAACACCGAACCGCAATCTTTCTCCTCACTTTTAAATTTCATAGCTTTCATTGCACCTAACATGCCAATATTCGATAGTACAATAATTTCATCATAACTCCTTGACAACTAATAGGGTTAACACTTCATCACATAGAAACTTTTCACCTAACTTATTCCAAGAGAACCATAACAACACGCTAGTAAATTATCATAACCATAGAATATTCAAATTCCCAAGTAGTGGTCTAAACAACCATAACCCTTTCGGGATCCGCCTACACACAGCTGTATTGGTAAAAAAGAGCTTCACACATGTAACAAATGTGATGACTCAACAATCTACATGGAACAATGAAAACATGCCAACTGGACAGGACTCTATGAAGAGGTACGAGGCAAAGAGGCGTGGAATAACATACCCACGGGGTAATTAGCTACGAGAATCTCAACCTGATTGAGATAATGAAGAGACACGGTCACAATGAATCTGGACAGAATAAATAGCAGATTCAATGATCTTCAAATAATGAGCCAAGCGTTACATAACCTTCACGCGATAGTTACGGTTAATCATTGTAATGTTACATTAATGCCATTATTAGTCATTAATGCTCAAATTACTAAAAAGGGGCATACGTTATATCAAGAAATTCCTTATATAAGGGAGTAAAATATAGCTTGTAAACACATTCGAACGACTACTGCAATACACTTACTTTGTGTGCATCTTATTGCTTTCCATTTACGAGTTTACTTACAATTACTAGTTTATTCTTTGGTTATCAGAAACCCGTGTTCTTCTTAAAATAGCTTTGAGAAAAGAATCCAGTTCTTTGGTTAAACAAATTGGTTCCGTTACCGGGAATCTGATAATCTTTGCTTACTTTCAAACTATACCCTCTGAACTATGTCGAACACCAACGACAACGACCAACAAAAGGATGGAACTCCATCACCTTCAAGAACCCCACCAGGTCCAAGGGAGCATTCTCCAAAGAGATCCAACAACAATTACAATGGTAACGATCAAATAGGAGAACAAGATCAGGTGAAGCAAATGATTGCGGAATATGTAAACCAAGCCTTACAAGAATTTGCGAGGGGGTTACCGCCCGCATCACCTACACCACCTCCTAACAACACCATAACTGTGGAAAATCCTCAATATGGGTTAGCGAACTCAGGAAGTAGGGGAACTCCCAACGAATCCCTTGAAACAAGACTAGGTATGTCTAATAACCCAGAGTTACAATCTTTATTACTAACCTTGCAGAAACAGGTGAAGGAAAAAAATGATCGAATCGAACAAATTCCTGGAGTACCACCTGTTATCAAAGGCATCGATGTTGATAGATATTCTCAACAACCTTGGAAGCCAAGTGCAGCGCCCCTTCCTATTCCCAAGAAATTCAAAATGTCTGATGTTCCTAAATATGATGGGACAACTGACCCACGCGACCATGTGACTGCTTTTACCACCGGAGTGAAGGGCAACGACTTGACAAAACAAGAAATTGAGTCAGTCTTGGTTAAGAAGTTTGGAGAAACACTTACCAAAAGAGCGTTAACCTAGTATTCTCTTCTCCCTGAAAACTATATTGATTCTTTTGCTGAGCTTGTAGATTTTTTTTATAAAAGCGCATTTCGGTGCGCAAAAAGTCGAAAAAAGAATGGAGGACATATTTAAAATAAAACAAGGAGACACAGAGCTACTTCATGAATTTGTAGACAGGTTTCAACAAGAAAGGATGTTGTTACCAAGGGTACCTGACAATTGGGCAGCCATGGAATTTACAAGCAATTTAAATGATAAAAGCTCTGAAGCCACGAGAAGACTCAAGGAAATCATGAGAGAATTCCCAGCTACGACATGGAACGATGTCTATAACAGGTATAGTACCGAGTTACATATAGAAGAGGACGCCATCGCCTAATCAAGGGCTGAAGATCGCACCAGTTCCAAACGCTCAGAACTAGAGAGGAGAACAGGTAAGAATAGGTACGATCCTTACATGGGACCTTTGGGATGAGAAACTCGTCCCGGGTTCGAAAATACCCAGTCAGAATATAGACCGTCAGGTAGAGATGCAGGTTCATCCTTATCAAGATCCAAAAAGGATCGGGATGAACGAAACAGAGGTAATACAAGAATTGGAGACCGCACCTTCAATGTAAGTACTTCTGAACTAATTCAGTATGGAGAAATATGGGTGATAAGGTTCGATGGCCCAAAGAAATGAGGTCGAACCCAAATAAAAGGAACCCAGACTTCTGGTGTGAATTCCATAATGATCATAGACACAGAGCGACATATTGCAGATTTTTGCAAGGTGAGGTAGAATAATTATTAAAACAGGGCTACCTAACAGAATTGTTTAGTGAAAAAGGTAAGCAAGCATATATGAAGAACATGTAGGAGCCCCCAAAACCACCATCTCCAAAACGGACAGTCAACGTGATACACGGAGGTGAAGAGGTGAACAAAGTAGTCTGCAAAAGAACTACAAAGTTCACAATTACACACGGAAAGCAGATTCGTGAAGATTTGGAAGCAGACAATATATCCTTTGATGATGCAGATATCAGCGGATTAATGCTTCCACACAATTACGCACTGGTAATATTCTTACTTATACATAACACTAACGTAGAAATAGTGTTGATTGATCCAGGTAGCTCAGTTAACATTATCCTATCAAGAGTTGTGGAAGAAATGTTAATGGAGGATCAAGTAATCCCAAAAGCACGAGCCTTATCTGGTTTTGACAACTCAACTGTCATAACAAAAGGGGAAATTGAACTTAGTACTTTGCAGAGGGAGTAATAAAAAATACTCGGTTTCAAGTCATTGATACTGACATGGCCTACAACGTAATCATGGGGAGGCCATGGATACATGACATGAAGGCGATACCATCTACCTTGCATCAGGTAATTAAATTCCCTTCTAAATGGGAAATTCAACAGATTCGAGGCGATCAACAAACCTCACCGTGGGACACTATACCAATAAAGAAGAAGCGGAAAAATCAAAAGGTATGGAGAAAAATGTTGCTCAAACATGTACGGAAGAAATTATTGCCCAAACAGGTATGGAAGAAATTATTATTCAAACAGGGAAACATAGTCACGAGAAGGTGAATCAAGTCACCATGGGAGGTGTATCAAACCATGCAGACATGGATTCCAGACCTGATGTCATTCAAGATCCAGAAGAAGATGAGCACATCAAAACAACCACGGAAGAGCTCGAAGCTGTTCCATTATCCGAACAAAATCCAGAACAAAAAGTTCACATAGGCACGAGGCTAAGCCTCAGCCGAAAAGGTAAGTTAATTGATTATCTAAAAGCTAATGCATATTGCTTTGCATGGTCCCATTCAGACATGACAGGTATCCCCCCAGAAGTGATGACTCATAAGCTAAATGAAGATCCATCCTTCATACCTGTCAAGCAAAAGAAAAGAAAGCAGGGACCATTCAAGAACCAAGTGATTGACGAAGAGGTCATGAATTGTTAAGATTTCTAGATGCATACTATGGTTATAATCAAATCAAAATGGATCCCTCAGACGAGGAATAAACTTCCTTTATTACAAACAGGGCGACTTATTGATACAATGTCATGCCTTTTGGCCTGAAAAATGATGGAGCCACGTACCAAAGGCTTGTGACCAAGATGTTCCAGGAACATCTGGGGAAAAATGATGGAAGTTTACATCGATGACATGCTGGTGAAGCACGCAGAAGATCATTTCCAGCACCTTTAAATTACCTTTGACATTTTATGCAGGTATAATATGAAACTGAATCAAGAAAAAGCGCCTTCGGCGTAGAATCAGGTAAGTTCTTGGGTTTCCTTGTGTCAAATAGAGGCATAGAAGTAAATCCTGCTCAAATTAAAGATATCGAGGAAATACCTAGTATACTTACAAATAAAAAAGAAGTTAAAAGACTAACAGGCAGAATTGCAGCCCTAGGAAGGTTTATTTCCAGGTCCTCGGAGAAAGGTTTTAAGTTCTTTTCAGTTCTTAAAAAGTAGAGTCAGTTCGAATGGACTGAGGAATGTCAACAGGCTCTCAAGGTTCTGAAGGCCTACCTATCAAAACCCTCGCTACTATCAAAGCCAAAAGAGGGGGAAAGGCTGTATGTCTATCTTGTCGTTGCAGAAACTATCATAAGTGCAGTACCGGTAAGGAAAAACAAAGGTAAACAATCTCCAATTTATTATGTAAGCATGACTTTATTAGATGCTGAAACTAGATATTCACATCTAGAAAAATTAGCCTTAGCTCTAATCATGGAGGAGAAAGTTAGGACCATATTTTCAATGTCATCCAATCATTGTTGTGACCTCATATCCATTGAGAAATATTCTGCATAAACAGAATGTATCTGGAAGGTTAGCTAAATGGGCTATAGAATTAAGTGAGCATGACATAATATATCAGCCTAGGACTGCAATAAAGTCTCAAATTCTAGCTGATTTCATCGCTGATTTAATAATAACATTGTCCCTGAAGTAGAAAAAGAGTTACAACTCTTTAACGGGGCGAATCCAGGTATTTGGACCCTATTTACTAACAGCTCATCTAATGTAAATGAGCCGGCTTAGACATAGTCTTAATATCACCCACGGGTGAAAAGACACGATAAGCTATTAAATGTTATCCTATAACTAACAATGAAGCGGAGTATGAAGCTGTCAATGCAGGACTTGAACTGGCACGAGAACTCTCAATCGAGCAGATCGCGACCAAAAGCGACTTTTAACTGGTAGTGAACCAGATGTAGGGGACTTATATTTCTAGGGAGACTCGGATTCAACAATACCTAGAAAAGGAATGAGATCTCGTAAGGCAATTCAAATCATGGAAGGTTATGCAAATACCTAGAGAGGAAAATGCAGAAGCGGATGCATTAGCTAACCTCGCAGCAGTTACAGAAGTGACAAATAAAGATAATGCAATTGTCGTTCACTTGTTTCATTCAGCAATTGACCAGGACAAAAATAAGGTAACATTTAACAATTTAACCCGGGATAGGAGAAACGAAATCGTAATTTTTTTGCAGAATGGTACCGTACCTGAAGATAAAAAAGCAGCTCAAGTACTTCGCAGAAAAGCTGCACGATACTGCCTCATTCGCAATTCTTTATACCGTAAAATGTTCGGAGGTCACTTAGCAAAATGCCTCGGACCCAATAAAAAGGAATTCGTGATGAGGTAAATCCACGAAGGGCACTGCGGAAATCCTGAGGAGCAAGATCCTTAGTCAAAACCCTAATCAAATCAGGGTATTATTGGCCCAATATGGAAGAAGAGGCTGAAAGCTTCGTAGCTAAATGCGACAAATGCCAACGATTTTCTAAAAACATGCATCGACCAACAGAGCTATTACAACCAGTAATATCGCCATGGCCGTTCATGAAATGGGGCATGGACATAGTAGGACCCCTTCCCCCAGCTAAAGGAAAGGTAAGGTTCTTACTCGTGTTAACCGACTATTTCACAAAATGGGTGGAGGCAGAAGCTTTCAAACAGGTGCATGAAAAAGAAGTGAAAAGCTTCATATGGCAAAATATAATATGCCGCTTTGGAATACCGAAGGAGATCGTATGTGATAATGGCCCGCAATTCATAGGCTCGCAAATCATAGAATTCTTTGAAAGCTGGCAAATCAAATGAATCACTTCATCACCATATCACCCCGTGGCTAATGAGCAAGCTGAATCGACGAACAAAGTCATCGTCAACAACCTAAAGAAACTGTTGGAAAAATCTAAGGGAAATTGGCCTAATGAGCTACCGGTGGTATTATGGGCTTACAGAACGACTGCAAAAATAGCTACGGGGGAAACTCCATTCGCGTTTGTTTATGGATCAGAAGCTTTAATACCAGTGGAGATTGGCGAACCAAGTATAAGGTTTACAATAGCCACGAAAGAAGCAAACAACGACGAGTTAATAACCAATCTGGACTTGCTCGAGCAAAGAAGAGAAGCTGCGCTAATACGTATGGCAGCTCAGAAACAAATCATAGAGTGATATTGCAACAGAAAATCTCATCTCAGATATTTCAAAATTGGGGACTTTGTTCTTAAGAAAGTCTTTCAATCAATGAAGGAAGCTGGAGCAGGGAAGCTAAATCCAAATTGGGAAGGACCCTACAAAATCCGTGGCATTGCTGGGAAAGGTGCTTATGAGCTGGAAGCTATGGACGACAGGATCTTACCAACCAGTTGGAATGCCGTTCACTTAAAGAAGTATTACTTCTAAGTGAAAGGAATACCCCTGGTTTGTATCATTACGTTCGATTTTATATTTGAACAGTTAAAATTTTACTAACATTTGTAGATGATAGGCAAAAAGCTAACCCATCACCAGATGATGATATTAGACCTGCAAAGACGCGAGGAAGTAACTAAATTACCGATCTAGGGTTACACTTTCTGATGGACGTTTTAAAAGGGTTAAGCAGTCATCATCTAAAAACTATATACCTTCGAGTCCCGTATGTTTTTCCTTTTCAGGAAAAGGACCACAAGGAAGGAATAGTCAAGTGCTCGAGATTTCATTCTTTAAAGCTCAAACACTTGGGGGACTATACAGTATGGAAGGCAAATACGAAGCAAAGAAGACTATTAAAAAGTCAAAGCTTGAGCCCGAGGATCCATCTATCCAACAAGTCAAGTGATACGACCAAAATCAAAAGAGCCAAAGACTCAAAAAACAAAGCCTTATTCAAAAAACCTTTGAAAACATGTTCGTAAATGTAAACGAATATTCAGGTTAAAAGGCAAAATATTAGTTACGAGGGAAAAATGCAAATCTTTGTAATTATTCAGAAAACTATTGTAACTAAAAGCAGTTATGGATAAGATCATGATCCTTGTACTTATTCAGAAAACTGTTGTAAACAAAAATAGTGTCGAAATATTTGTACTTAGACAGAAAACTGTTATGAATAAAAACAGTTATGGATGAAATATCATTATCCTTGTACCTATTCAAAAACCTGTTATAAACAAAAAACAATTATGGATGAAAAAACATCACCCTCGTATTTATTAAAAATTGTTGTCAATAAAAACAGTTACGGGTTAAAACCCATACCCTTATAAAAGCTGTTATGAACAAAAAACAGTTATTCCCTTGTATTAACTCGAAAAAACTGTTACAAAAGAAAAACAGTTACGAAATACAAGTTTGTATCAAACCTGTTAAAAGAAAACAGTTGCAACATGAGTTTTAGACGATATGCAAACACATGCGAAATGTTATGAAAGTTCAACACAGAAACATTCTTTAAAAACATTGTTAAAAAGAAACATGTGAAAAATTCCGATCTCTCTATTGCATATTTACACCATTATGAAGTTGAGACGTCTTCTTCATTAAGTGTCGATAAAAAAGGGCACTCTTTCACAAACCGTGCCTATTATGAAAAGGTACGGATAATCTAAGCATTTTATATGCAAAACTCATAGGCAAAACTAAAACCTCAAAAATAAAGCATGCAAAAGACTTAGAGAGTGAAATAAAAACTCAACAGAAACTAAAGTCATACTTGCTTTGATATATTAACGGCAAAATAACTAAGTATTAACTTAGTCTTAGACGTATTAAAACTTTTAAATTAAGTGCCCCTATGTTTTCAGTTGAGGACTTAAAGGATCCAAACTTACCCCCAATAGGACTGGGGGTAACCACCAATTGATACAAAGAAAAAAAAAGAAAAAGAGGAACCAAGATCTTAAACTTTTTCAGATGGGGGGTTGTCTTCACTGGCAGGAGAAGCTTGGGATGAAGAGACATGAGCAGTAGGAACCTCACCTTCAGGTGAGGAGAGATTTTGACCTTGTTGAGACTTCTCAATGGTCTCCTTGGTTTTTGCAATTTCGGCTTTTAGGTCAGAACCCTCTTGGCTCATTTCCATCAATGTATCAAGACGATAGTTCATATAAGCCCAACTAACATCGACGACTGACTTGTCTTAAAGAGCTTCATAATATTTCTCCCACAGCTCAATTTCAGCTCTTAATTCATCCCTCTCACCCACGGCAGCATCATGAGGGACCTTTAAAGGAGCGAAAGACCTTTCCAGGAATTGAATTTTCTGCAAGGAGTTGCGGAGATCCTCCTGGGTTTGAGTGAGTGATTGAACAAGTTCGCCCGAATATTCCTCCTTCTGGTCCAATAAGGCCTTCAGGCTCCTGATCTCTTCAGAGGCACGGGACAACTTCTCTGCGAATGAAGACTCTAGGACGTTTTTGTCCTTGCCTGCCTAGTCTGAAGATGCCTTCTCGATGGCTAACTCTACTGTCATGACCCTCACTTGCTGCTCCAAGGTACACTTCTCTGCTTCCACTGCCTCCATGTCGAGTTGTAAGCTTTCGTACTGCTCTTTCCAATTATCTGCCTCAACACGCAACTCCCTTACTTCCAGCTCCGCATGGGAAACCCTCTTCATTAACTCTGTGCCTATAAGATTGATCTACAAAAGTAATGTTTGCAAGAATGAACGAAAGAAAGTATATTTTACCTTTAAAGAGGTATGCACGATCTCATTTTCCCATGTAAGGGAACTGTGACTGTCCAGCTTAGCTCTCTCAATCGGACCTATTAACGATTTCAGCCATACATCAGGCTGGCCAGACTTTTTAAAAAGGCTACCTTCTGCTGAAACTTCTATCATCACCTGCCTCATCTCCACCCTGCTGGAAGACCCTACTTCTGCAACATAAGGCACGGAAGTAGGAACAGATGAGGGAGCCACAGGCAAGGAAGTCTGAGGGTCAGAAAAAGCCACGAAAGAGGGAGCAACGACAGGAGCAGGAATATCCATGGGAGCAGGAGTAATAACAGGAGTAGTTGAGGGAAGTTCTTTAAGAGCAGAAGGAGAGAAAATAGCCAGGGGAGCTTCATCAGCAACAAAACCAACACGGAATAGGAGATCCACTGATTCACGCACGGGAGAGGGAGTAGCATCCTCAGGGGCAGAAAATTCAGCTTCAGGCGCGGGAGGATCAATAGCAAGTGTAGACTCGTCGTCTGAGACCACCTTCCTCCTGCGTGACCTATGGGCTAAAGAAAACTCATCTTCCTCCTCCTATTCTAAAATCATTGACCCAATTGCTTTTCTTTTTGAAGAAGAGGAGCCTGAAATGATCTCCTGGGCCTTTGCCAAGGACAACTTTGGAGCAGAAACTCCACGAGCAGGAAACCCTGTCAAATAAAAAGGGTCAAATAAAGCTTGAAGGAGGGAAGAAGTAAAAACAAAAACTTCATTTACCGTGAGTCTTAACTCACCAACCAAACTTACCGGAGAGGTATTTCCACGAACGTTCCTCTAATGGAGTAGTTAACAAAAGTTTTTCTACCCAATCTCGGAAACCGGAGACATTCTCGACGATTCCCATGATTGCTGGAAAAAGAAGAAACAGTTACGGTACTGATAAAGTATCTAAAGCAAAAGGAAAGGAGTGTGATCAAAACTGTACTCACGTGCAAGATTCCACTTTTCTGGGAATGGAAGATTTTCTTCGCCTACTAAACCAGCAGTAGGAACAACAACATACCAGAGGTACCGCCCTCGATCTTTATCGTCATTAGGAGTCACTAACACCCTCTTACTCCTGGCCGCGAGAGTAAAAATTCCCTGGTGGAACAACATTGGAGAATAAAGGTGAATGAGATTATGAAAGGTAAAAGAGACGGAAGCTAAGTTATCCAAATATTTAAGACACGCAACAACTCACCACACGAGAGGACCGACTTGTCCCAAGAAAATTTTAAAGAATCGACAAAACTCGATGATAACTGGGTCGATGGGAGGCTTGAATCCTAATGTGAAGGGATAGGTATAAACAAAAGAATGCCTAGCCTTGTAAGAGGTTATTCTTTGATTACTATTGGGAACGACAACAGGAAAATCATACTTCCAGAAACAGTCCCTGCGTACAAGAGGTATCAAACCTTTAGTAATCTGGGTAGGATACTTGTCAGCTCTGTCAAGAGACGACAATAAGAAAGTTGATCTTTAAGGTCCTGACTATCCCTAGCAAAAGCGAATTCCGCAGGTACTATCTCATCGACCCACGACTCTCGCAAAGGTTCATTGTGTTCTATGCCTTTAGACGAAGATCTAGAAGCCCTAGCTCTCGGAGAAGATAAAGACTTAGAAGAAGGTGGGTGGAGTAACTTGAGAAGAGGAAAAACCCCTGGAGGGAGTAGAACCTAAACTCTTAATCCTGCCGCCTCTCCTACTCCGCGTCGGAATAGAAGAGGGAGTCAGATCATCTACGTTAATGACTCTCTTAGATTGGTTTGAAGAAGACATATTTACAAAGACAAGAAAAAATTCTTTACAAATAAAGTATGAAGGTTAGAAGTTTTTCGTGAAAGCAAAGCAAGAAAGAGGGGTATTTATACTTAAAGGCGACCGTCAAAAATAGAAAAAATAGTGATGTGAAAATCATAATTGGAGTTGTGACTTCGGGACTGATGCAGCCGCAAAAATTCCTAAAAGGCGTTGAATAATTGCAGAACCAACCCGGGAATGCCACGTGGCAGAAGCATTAAATTGAAGTGACAAGCGATGCCTACATTCATAAATAGGTGCAATGTTACGAGTGAAGCCACACATATTCCCGCCATAAATGTGTATCCACTTACCAAATATTAATCGATAAATACATGGTAAGTGGGGGGACTATCTGTATCGATAAAAAAGAGCTTCACACGTATAACAAATGTGATGACTCAACAATCTACATGGAACAATGAAAACATTCCAACTGGACAGGACTCTATGAAGAGGTACCAGGCAAAGAGGCGCGGAATAACATACCCACAGGGTAATTAGCTACGAGAATCTCAACCTGATTGAGATAATGAAGAGACACGTTCAGAATGAATCCAGACAAAAGAAAGGGCAAATTCAAATATCTTCAAATAATGAGCCAAATGTTACACAACCTTCACGCGACAGTTACGGTTAAACATTGTAACGTTACATTAATGCCATTATTAGTCATTAATGCTCAAATTATTGAAAATGGGCAGACGTTATATCAAGAAATTCCCTATATAAGGGAGTAAAAGATAGCTTATAAACATATTTGAACGACTACTGCAATACACTTACCTTTTGTGCATCTTATTGCTTTCCATTTATGAGTTTACTTACAATTACTAGTTTATTCTTTGGTTATCAAAAACCCGTGTTCTTCTTAAAATAGCTTTGAGCAAAGAATCCTATTCTTTGGTTAAACAACAGCAGGCCAAAATACTTGGATACTCCCAAATTAAATCTATTACGGCAGTTGTGAAGCCTCGCACATACCGCCACAAATCACATACATAATCCAATCACGCTGGAGGTACTGATCATTGACACCACCATGCCAGTTCAACCATGGCTAACATACCTTAATTCTTCTAACTTATACTTAACTTGACTTAGATATAATAACAACTCCGGTCAACACATAACAACTCAATTCGTAATCATCCTAAGTAACCCCATCACACGAGACCACATTGTCTCCGAACACATGAGCCGTCTCACGCCCTCCTTACGCGCACATTCACATCTTCAATTGGTACACCCTTTCTGATAATTCCTCTACGAGTTTGAAGTGATTTGATAATTCCAATGCGAATCTGCAAGTCGAAAGTATCATAGAACATTCCATGCCTCTTATCATAAGCCGCTACAAAGCTCGAGTCTTAACCATTCCGCGGGATAAAAATCCTTAGGCATCACATTTTAGCCTTTGAATTCACTAGGTCTACTGTTGAGAGTCACACACTCTGGCTTGGCCCTGAATATAATCAACTCCAAGGCTCCGCTGGCCCATGGACACCCACCTCAATGAAGCACCCTACTGAATAGCTTCACTTGTAGATAACCTCTGCACGAAACATAAATCTTGAATCTTCCCATAGCCTAAACATGAGTCAATAAGGCCAACTGCAGCATACATTTATCAATTCCTCTGCTCAAATCGCCACTTATGTTCTTTCCCCTTTGTTGTAATAACTCACCAATATGTCGATACCTGAATCCTCACAAGAAGAAAACCCTGCAACCCAATCGTAGGCGGTGGGACTCTACCACATAGCTTGAAGCCACCATTACACAACTCTGGGACCCATCAATATATTTCCTTCTTTATTGACACGCACCGCCAACGCGCCAAATTTCCCCTAAGTCCTTCTAGTTGACCTTTCATGAACACTCTGAATCACTAACCACATTCACCTATCTGACCTCTTACTGTATAATCGGTAGAATTTCTTCGCATAAGCTTCGTCGACACCACGCGACCGCTAACTTGCTCACAGGAGATAACCCACCTTTGGAAATCACATGCTGACATCTCCCAATGATGCTGCAGTGCACAATTACTACAAAATTTGTAGCCCAACCTGAGCCCATGCTTATTCGCGAGCTGTTCAAGCCTAATCACATCCTCGTGGACATATACTAAATGTGCGACAATACTATCCCATCCAACGTCATATTGTATCTTCTTCATATCAAGCAACTCCTTTCTGTTGTGTCAAATCTCCCGCTGTATGTTAGTCGATATTTCAAGTTAAGTTCACAGACCCAGTCACCATCCACCCTAAATCCCAAATCACTCTATACTTTCATCCAGGTGTTTGGTTACCCTCCCACTGAACTCATAAGCTACTCCGCCACTCTCCCGCTTTGGTCAAGCTCACTCCTTTAAGCAACTACTCGACTTTCGCTTCTTACACCTGACCTTCTAGAGATTTAACCACCGCCTGACACTTCCGCATGCCCTACCTCATCCTTTGTTGCCCAGTTGTTGCCTTAGATCAATCTATATCTCTGCAGCACTTGAACCGATAGATTGCTGCTAACTTCAACCTTTTCCGAAGATCTTTCTTCTCGAGCCATCAGTATTAAGAATACCCACTCAACCCTGAACCACCACACCCTGCGATCTCTAACAGCCGCTCCTCCAATATTATCTCTCCATATCTTGCCCCAAAGGCAACTTGTATAAGATCATAACGCAAGAGAACTTAACACACCCAATCGAGGTCGATGACACCATGTCACAGATGAAAATTCCACCACACGTGAAAACACCAAGTCTCATTACTCTATTAACACAAACCTGAATATTTATAGCCTTATTGCCTTTCCTCTGCCGGAAATAGAATATTGAATCCCTAAATCTTGCACTGAGTAAACATCCTTCAAAGTCATTTGTTGCCCCGACACATCAACAAACATCCTACCATTGCATCAATAATGTTCGATAATAAACCCATGAGCATCATAGCAACTTGTGCATAGCCTCAAAGCTCTCAGAAGTACAGCTATTGAGCTGCAATGAAAGAATATCCTTCCGCAAGGCGATGACAATAGCCCAAATAACTACACAAGGAGAAGCATTCCACACCACATCGGTAGTACCATCACAATTTCTCAATTCCCGATATATAACAAGCACTCCATGTCGCATAAGATTAAGTAGAAAGAAACATAACAATATGCCTCAAAGAAATCAAATCGCACAATGAGGAATCAAGAAGGTAAGTACTCCTAACAGCTCTATAGCCGCTCGAAGATAAGTACAAACGTCTCTGTACCGATCCGCAGGACTCTACTAGACTTGCTCATGACACGTGAGACCTAAGGGAACCAAGTGTTTTGATACTATGTTGTCATGAACCATATTCAATAAAGGTCGTGATGGCGTCGGACACCACTATCAGGCAAGCCAACACCAACAAGTTATCTGAATCTTTATTTTTATACTCTTGAAATCATTCCTTTTCATTACATTAAATAATAAATAACAAACTTCCACCGAGTAAACAACAACGTGTCTAACAAATTTAAATAATGAACAAATCTCAAAGTTACCCCAGAACCCGGTGTCACAAGTGCATGAGAAATTTCTAGGAATCAAATGAAATACTATAACCGTCCGGAATACAAATAGGACAGTAGGGAAAATACAACACAATACTCCGAAGGAGACTCTGCTGGCTGTGGGTCATCTCGAGACGTGTAGCTCACCTAAGTCCCCTTATCAACCATGCCGTTGCGCCAAGCTAGGCGACTAGATATACATATGCATGTGCAATAAAATGCACAACAAGTGTAGTATGAGTACAAAACAACGTGCACCCAGTAAGTATCCTGCCTAACCTCGAAGAGGTAGTGAGGAGAGGTCGACTTTGACACTTACTAGAGGTCAAATTAATATAATTAAATGTGACGCTAAGCATGGATGTCATAATTAAATAACGAATAACAACGGGGAGAGACAACTTCTTTCATAATTAAAATTTAAGTTTCCGTTATTTCAGTTGACAACTTATATCTCAAGGCAATTAAACAGTTTAAATCACAGCAAGTACCCGCCAAATATCATGGGCAAGTAATGTCGAGGTCGTACGGCCCGATCCAACAAAATAGTAAATTGTGCACTGTCGGAGGGTGGAACGACGCGAACCATAGATGCATATATTACCCCGCTCACGAATCATACATGCGACGCAGTCAAATGTAAATATACACATTCAAACAGTCAATCAAGAATTCACCAGGGAACATTTATCCAAGTAAAAGTAAATCCTCTTTTCACGATTTAAGAAAATGAAGATTATCTTTTTTAGAAATTCATTTACCAATTTGATATGATTTAAGCAATTTAAATTGTCAATAAGGTTACAAATATTTCAAGCATAACATGATTTTGGGTCCTAGACTACCCGTACTTAAGCATAATAGTAGCTACGCACAGGCTCTCGTCACCTCGTGCGTACGTAGCTTCCAACAAATAGTAGCACATAATTAATTATTTCACCTATTGGGAAAATTCACTTTTAAAAGGTTAAAAAGGAGGCTTTCACTCCGAAGTTCCATAATCGGATTTTGAGCTCTTCAGATGACTCAAATTGATGCACAACGTCCCAAACTAGCCACTAATTACACAAACCCATCAATATATGCTCAAATATCCATTAGAATCCAATTTATAACAATTTCTAACCCCAATCGAAAAGTCGAGAAAATCACCCTCGGGCCCACGTGCCCAGATTCTAAAAAATTTCGAAGATAAACTTTACCAATAACCTCACGAATTCAAATATATAAGTTATTCCAAAAATCCCATGTCCTATTTCTTGGTCAAAATCCAAAAATACCAATTTCTAGGTTTTCTACTAAAATCCCAAGTTTTCATTAATGTTTCCATGTGAATATATATATATATATATATATATATATATATATATATATATATTCTAACGACCCGATCGGTCGTTCCGTAGAATTTGCACCGTTATTCCTGTTTCTACCTGGTCATATATTGATTATACTGTTTACGATGTGTTAGAATTGGTTAGCTCGGGTTTGGAGTGGTTATAGAAGGAATTGAGTCACTTAGTCACTAAAAGTAGCCTTAGAGTTGGAAAAGTCAACCCGGAGTTGACTTATTGGTAAATGACCCCGGTATGCGGATTTGATAGCTCGGATAGCTTCGTTAGGTGATTTGGGACTTAGGAATGTGTTCGGAATATTTTTGTGATGTCCGGTGTAGAAGTAGGCTTGAATTGGCGAATGTCAGTTTTTGGCGATTTCCGATCGGCAGTGGAAAATAGGCTATCGGGGTCGGAATGGAATTTCGACAGTTGGAACAGGTTCATAATATCATTTTGGATATGTCTGCAAAATTTCAGGTCAAACGGAGTTGTTTTGTGTAGTTTCAACATCGTTGGTGGAATTTAGAAATTTCAATGTTCATAGGGTTGAATTCGATGAGTTTTTGGAGTTTTAATGTTGTTTTTGGTGTTTCGAAGGCTCGACTAAGTTTGAATGGTCATATATGATGCGTTGGTATGTTTGGTTGGGGTCCCGAGGGGCTCGGGATGGTTTTGGGTGGTTAACGGGAAGTTGTGAGTGACTTTGGTAAATCTGCAGGTTGCTGTTGCTGGTGTTTTCGCACCTGCGGAAAGGGAGCCGCAGGAGCGGACTGGGCTCTGCAGGTGTGAGATTTGGCTGAGCGGGGAGTGGTCCGCAGGTGCGGAAGGAGTATCGCAGGTGCAGAATTGGGAGACCCCAGGGGAGATCGCAGGTGCGGAAGGAACATCGTACCTGCGAAGCCGCATGTGTGAGTAAGTGATTGCAGGTGCGAGATCACTGGACAGAATGTATAAAAACCAGCCTTCGTGAATTTTAACCATTTTTCTCAATATTTCATCCGGGTTTGAAGCTTTTGAAGGGTTTTGAAGAGGGAATTCGATAGTTCTTCGTAGAGGTAAGGTTTTTGGACTCTAAACTCATTTATGTGTGATTAAAGGTCTGATTAATGGTGAAATTGGGGGAAAAATCAGTGGAAAATGGGAAACTAGGGCTCGAGTTTAATAGGCCTTCTAGGGGTGATTTGAGGGGTCATTTGGACTCCGATTTTAGTGTTCTTTATATTTATAGACTCGTGAGGAGATGAGGATTGTGTTGGTATAAATTTCGTTGAGTTCTGAGACATGGGCCCGGGGGTCGGGTTTGACCAATTTCGGGATTTTTGAGTATTCTTGATTAACTTTGATTGGGATTCACCCATTAGCATGTAATAATGATATACACTTGATTGTTGGTAGATTTGGAGCGCTCGAAGGTCGAATTTCGAGGCAAGGGCACTGCGGAGTAGTGTTGTAGCCGGTTTTGAGGTAAGTAACGCTTCCAAACTTGGAACTGAGGACTCGAAACCCCAAACTATCTGATATTTGATGTTAATTAAGGTGACGCACTTGCCAAGTGACGGGTATGCGAGCGTACACCGGATATTTGTATCCTGGCTCATCCCACGGCACTTCCTAATGGTTATCTCAGGTTGATATTGGTACTGTGAAGTTTGTGTTTACCTTGAACACAATGGAATCATGCTAAGTATAAATGTTAAGGATTTACGCCGATATGTTCAGACCAGAACGGTCGATTATTGTTGTTTCTGTTTATGATTATTGTTTCCATGTACTCAGTCCTATTGTAGTATATTTTCATGCCTTAGTTTAAGAAACTGTTACTTACATGCATATTTATCATTGTTTGGGCTAATTTATACATCTGTGAACTGTATGAGTGAGACTGGAAAATGTATTGACTGAGTGTGGCCGAGAGCCTGGTATTGAGATAGTTATGAGATTGGACTGCACACCGCAACGATCATTGAATCATTCCTTCGTTGGCTTGATATAGCACTTGGGCTTATAAAAGCCCATCCGGAGTCTTTACACCCCCTGTGAGCGCACATATATTTAGGGATGGATCTTCCCTGGACATGGATCTTGTCCGAGTGATATGTTCCGGAGATGGATCTTCTCCGTGGTGTTTTATGTTCCATAGATGGATCTTCTCCGTGGGGTTTATGTTTCGGAGATGGATCTTCTACGTGGAGCTGGATTGGCCTTTTTCCTCAGTACTGAGTGACTATGTCACTGTGTTTATATATATGTTCCAGGATGGATTTTCCCTTGGCCGGGAGGACAAATTCTAGTACTGAGTGGACCACCTTATGAGAGTTTAATTACTGAGTACACGTCATTCTTGATTCTATATGAATTCATGCGGGTATGCAGGGCTACAGACATAAATGGATGCATCTTGTTTATTTTCTGAAATATTACTGTCATGTCCAAGGTATATATTGTTGTTCATAACTATCGGAGGTTTTGTCTGTCAATACCTCTCACCCCGTAGTTTGGTTTCGTTACTACTGAGTTGGTGTACTCACGTTACCCCCTGCACCTTCTGTCCAGATCCAGGTACACCGAGATTTAGCCCTGGACAGCGAGTAGCAACAGTTTCATCAGAGTTGACAAGGTAGCAGCTGGCGTCCGTGATCTCGTCATCTCTTTCTCTTCTACTTGTCGTACTTACTTTCAGACTATGTTGGTCATTTCTTTTCGGATTGTATTATGTATTAGCAGCTCATGACCGTGTGACATCGGATCCGGGAGTTGTAGATTTTGGGTTTTTGATTTCATAAGCTTCTTTTAAATACAGATCTTGATTATATTTAACCCCAGGCAGTTTAAAAATAGAAATTTACTTAATAAATGGTTCAGGAGTTGTTACAATAGGTGGCTGGCCTGGTTTCACGACAGGCCCCATCACGACTCCAAAATTGGGTCGTGACAAGTTGGTATCAAAGCTCTAGGTTGAATAGGTCTCACCAGTCATGAGCATGTTTAGTAGAGTTTTGCGGATCGGTACGGAGACATCTGTACTTATCTTCGAGAGGCTACAAAACCCTTAGGAAAATCTCACATTCTTGAACTCTTATCGTTCGAATCCGTTGATTCAACCTAAAGCTTAATTCTTTGAATTCCTTCCATGTATTCGAATGCACACGCGAGCGCTTGGTATCAGTTGTGCGTCGTCGACTTGTGACTTCCAGGGATGAGGCATGATTTTTAGCATGTTGATAATGGGACAGTCCGGAGTACTTGAGGCTTGATTCTGTCTGTGACTTGAGTGCCGAGATTTTGTTTGTGTGAGCACTTGTGTTGGGGGACTTATATGTCCGGTTGTGCCCTTATTGAGAGGACTTTGTGACTAGATGACTTCGTGGTGAGTGTGATTAACAGTTAGATGTGTTCTAGTTGTTTGATTGTGACCAAAATGAATTGGCGGGAGATGTGGCAAGAACCATTCCTTATTTGACTTATGTATTGAGTTAGAATATGGATTCGAGTTATGAGTATTGAAGGACCTCTCGTGTAGTTTAGTTGTGGAGTGAAGTGGGTTTTCCTGTTATGTTCTGAGTTCCGGTGATGTCTTTTGAGCGGACCAATGCTCCAGTATCACTCATGTATTTGATTAGCGGTGCATTCAGGCAGTGATTGCACTCCTTTGTTATTGTATTTATTGATGGCATCCTGCCGTAATCTCGTAGCCAGGGATAACATATTCAGCATTTGATGATGGTATTACAAGGATATAGGGAGGAGAAGCTTTGTGCGATGTTCTCCAAGTGTGAATTGTTGGCTCAATTTAGTAGCATTCTTGGGACACGTGGCGTCTAGAGAAGGTATCTATGTGGTCAGACGGGTGTGAGTAGAGCTTCCAGAAGCTCAAGAATTCCTTGACCACAACCCCAGTGTTAGTGTTGCCATCAGCTTCAGGTTCTTATACCGCTACATGGGATGTCTTGGGGGAAGGCAGTGGTTGTGTCCTAATTTAGGAATGCATAGTAATTGCGTGATAGCTATGAATTTCAGAAGTGTATAGGGAGATATCAATTTGAGGTTAAGTCGGTAGGGGTATCTCCTGCGGGTTGTCCTGAGTATGACCCTCGTGTTTATCTGTAGTAAGTTCTTTTCCACCAGTAGATGATGTATGTTGTAGTTTGAGTTTAAATCTTGAGGGAGTTGGCATGAACATTACGATGGTGAATACGAGATTTGCATACGAGTCGAGGGTTAGATGGCCTGCGTCATATGAGCGTATGAAGGATTTAGTTGAATCCCATCACAGTATAGTGGCTGTGATAATGTGTGGGCATCGTGAGTTATTGTTTGTCTTGATCCTTGGCTTTGAGCCAAGTGGGGGAGTCCGTTATTAATAAGTTGATTACATGATTATGTGTTGTATTGGTTTCGGTTCGAGGTATGTTGGTGAATCAGTTACTGCCCTGCAGAGGTGGAGTTTGGGAATGGATCCATTAACGGGAAATTCTTCGATACAGGTTATATGTACTTTACGGGTAATGGAATTTTTTTAATGATTGAGTTGCACTTGAAAGTATAGTGTGTGAAGTGTATGAGTTTGCTTGTTGCTTCAATGTGTGGATTACTTTCCTAGTATGTGGATTGCAAGCGGGGTCAGGTCGTTCTGTTTACTTTGTTAGTGTAATTGAAATTGCGTAGAGTAAATGACGTTCGAGAATGATTCAGACAGACTCAAGGTTATATGTAGCGAGCGAGGATCTTCAAGGTGTGAGAAGGGCTAGAACTGAGATTTATGGGGAAGGTGTCAAGGCTTGTGGTGTATTTGCATTATCATGGATTCTATTCATCAGTATCAGGAAAGTGAAGGTAATGACTTTAGATTCGCAGGAAGTCTCTTCAGGGTAAGTATTTTTAATGTGGTGCTTGTTGGGGTATTTGAGAGTGTATCCAGCGGCTTATGAGCCGTAAACGATATAGTTTTAAGCTTGGGTTTCGAGGTGAGTCTGGGCTGAGAATTACGATAGCAAGAAGAAGCATCAATTCGAAGGTAAGTCAGAAGGAACTTGAATAAATAGGACAACCTAGTAGTAGATTGGATCGGCATGGTAAGGGATATAATTAGTTCTTTGGGTGTTTATGAGGTAATGAGTTGTTACGGATGTTTCTTAGCAATTCTCTTGGAATTGGTGGCATGCGTATCTTGGTTGAGTTAGAAGGATGCAGTCCGGGTGATTTGGTGTTGTACAAATGTGATCCGGGAGTTCTTGATGGTTCCTACCACGGTTAGAGATGTATTTTCTTCTGGCGTGAGGAACAAGTGCCGTATAGTGATTTTGCCTCTAAATGGGGTCAGATGAAAAAAAAGATTTTTGGCTAGTTGAGTACGTACTTGCTTATGGATTTGAAGGGATTATAAAGTTCTCATATTTATCATAGGATGGCAGGGTGTATGCGATATGTTGTGTAGAGTTGAGATTTGCATGTGTGAGGTCACAGTTCAGTTTTAAGAGGAAGGTCATAAATTCTTAGGCATCATGGGCAGTTTCAGACAACTAGGTCGAGGTCATCACTAATTGGCGTGGCTTGATGAGGGTATACAATTCAGAAACGACAATGTGTGTGAGTTAAGGGTACTTCATTGGTATTGCGACGCTCTTTTGTTGGACCGACCGTTGATATTCGAGTTTGCTTTGTGGCATAGAAGGATTATAGAAGTATCCCTCATGGGATGATTGAGTATTAGAGGTGTGTTATATATTCAAGCGGTGGAGTTGGGATCAAATATGGTAATTGGTGCGCTTTATGGATTTCGAGACTGGGAGTTCCCATGAACAGGTTATTTTATGGTTGTAGACCGTGGAAATGCGAGCAAAGCTAGTCAGGTGTTAGTATCTACCATGATTCAGTCATTATAAACTTTTGGAGAGTTAGCTACCTGTTGTGGGTTCCTAGAGTTGACTTAGAGTTATTGGTAGTCCAGTACGGGTGTGCGTTCTGCACCGAGTCAGAATTGTTAACTCCGAATTGCTATTGGTGAGGGATGTACCATTAGATGGTCATTGAGCTTATTTGTGTTTTGGAGTGATCTATGAGTTACCTTCCGGTGTTTCGAGGAGTGGTGGTTGTTGGTTATATGTGCATAAGTTGCGGTCCTATCTGGGCTTTATCGCGAGATTTGAGTAAGGTAAGTAATTGTGTGTTGCGGAATGGAGACGTACTGGTTATGTTCTTGCTGGTTCGAGTGGCGTGGTATCGTCCGATTTCCTCGTGGTTATGACAATGCACTTTGAGTACTTGATGTCGAATTTTGCATGGTTATTGATTCTGATCAAGGTGGCTTGCAGTATCTCATGTGAACCAACATTGGATGGGATCACACATTGTAGCGGAGTTATGTAGAGGTATGCTCCTTGGTGTCAGATTCGTGTGTTCTGATTTTTGGTGTGTGCCAGCTTTTAGCATGATGCTGTGATGGTAATTGTTAATGGCAGGATAGTCCCTCGTGTGAATCTTTTATTTATGAATTGAGCTTTTGGGATGTTGTTATTGAGTGCACGAGTTGCACAAGTTATGGTTCTGGATGGTATTGATGTCTATCAGACGAATGGTTGATGGCTTCTACGTGTTCCTCTATCATCGGCAGTATATGGAAGTGTTAGAGCGAGGAATTGCTTGATAAGAGGATATGTACCGGTATTGGGTTGCGATGAGCAGCTATTGTGATTAGGAGTTATCGCTATGGGTGGTTGAGTCATGCGATGTATTATGTTATTTCACCTTGGGTCACGGGTATGGCTTGATTCGGCGTGTTCAGACTTGTTCAGTCCGTAGTTGTGGGGTTTTGGTATTGCAAACTGATTCAGAAGTGGAAAATGTGTTCTAAGGTTTAGGGGTCAAGATTGGGTTTCGAAAATTTCATCTGTGTGGTACTATAAGACCTATAGGGAATATGGTGATGTGGGATCACCTCAGAATGTGTGCATGGTAGGTTACACGACAATTATAGTGGTGTTTGGAACATCTCTAGGCACGTTCGAGGACGAACGTATGTTTAAGTGGAGGAGAATGTAACGACCCTGTCGGTCGTTCCGTAGAATTTGCACCGTTATTCCTGTTTCTGCCTAGTCATACATTGATTATACTGTTTACGATGTGTTAGAATTGGTTAGCTCGGGTTTGGAGTGGTTATAGAAGGAATTGAATCACTTAGTCTCTAAAAGTAGCCTTAGAGTTGGAAAAGTCAACCCGGAGTTGACTTATTGGTAAAGGACCTCGGAATGCGAATTTGATAGCTCGGATAGCTTCGTTAGGTGATTTGGGACTTAGGGTGTGTTCGGAATATTTTTGTGATGTCCGGTGTAGAAGTAGGCTTGAATTGGCAAAGGTTTGTTTTTGGCGATTTCCGGTCGGCAATGGAAAATAGGCTATCGGGGTCGGAATGGAATTCCAACAGTTGGAACAGGTTCCTAATCTCATTTTGGATATGTCTGCAAAATTTCAGGTCAATCGGAGTTGTTTTGGGTAGTTTCGGCATCGTTGGTGGAATTTAGAAATTTCAATGGTCATAGGCTCGACTAAGTTTGAATGGTCATATATGATGCGTTGGTATGTTTGGTTGGGGTCCCGAGGGGCTCGGGATAGTTTTGGGTGGTTAACGGGAAGTTTGGAGTGACTTTGGTTAATCTGCAGGTTGCCGTTGCTGGTGTTTTCGCACTTGCGGAAAGGGAGCCGCAGGTGCGGTTCCGCAGGAGCGGACTGGGCTCTGCAAGTGCGAGATTTGGCTGAGTGGGGAGTGGTCCGCAGGTGCGAGGAATTTGTCGCACCTGCGATGTCGCAGGTGCGGAAGGAGTATCGCAGGTGCAGAATTGGGAGACCCCAGGGGAGATCACAAGTGCGGAAGGTGCATCGCATCTGCGTAGCCGCAAGTGCGAGTAAGTGATCGCAGGTGCGAGATCACTGGACAGAAGGTATAAAAATCAGCCTTCGCGAATTTTAACCATTTTTCTCAATGTTTCATCCGGGTTTGAAGCTTTTGAAGGGTTTTGAAGAGGGAATTCGATAGTTCTTCGTAGAGGTAAGGTTTTTGGACTCTAAACTCATTTATGTGTGATTAAAGGTCTGATTAATGGTGAAATTGGGGGGGAAATCAGTGGAAAAATGGGAAACTAGGGCTCGAGTTTAATAGGCCTTCTAGGGGTGATTTGAGGGGTCATTTGGACTCCGATTTCAGTGTTCTTTAAATGTATAGACTCGTGAGGAGATGAGGATCGTGTTGGTATAAATTTCGTTGAGTTTCGAGATGTGGGCCCAGGGGTCGGGTCTGACCAATTTCGGGATTTTTGAGTATTCTTGATAAATTTTGATTGGGATTCACCCATTAGCATGTAATAATGATATACACTTGATTGTTGGTAGATTTGGAGCACTCGGAGGTCGAATTTTGAGGCAAGGTCACTGCGGAGTAGTGTTTTAGCCGGGTTTGAGGTAAGTAACGCTTCCAAACTTGGAACTGAGTGTCACGACCCAGAATCCCAATCCGAGTCGTGATGGCGCCCAACGGCGGGGTTAGGCAAGCCAACAATAATTACACCAAGTGATACCTTTCCCATCTAGTTAAACAGTCAAAGATTCCCAATTTATAACGACAAACATGATACTAGCCTTGAGCGGAAGTGAAATCCTAGTAGATACAAGCTGAAATAAAATGCATACATAGATATATATCCCAAAACCCCAAAATATAAATATACCCTACGCGTGTGTGCCAGGAACTAGTGTCACGAGTGTGATGGGCAACTACTGAATATACAATGACTACAATATATACAGAGTCTCCGTCTGAAGGAAATGAGCAGAGAAATGTAACAAAGGAGCTCCAGGGTGTTGCTAGGAAGTCGCCGAGAAAGCAT
>ML241317.1:0-13856 GCA_005239495.1 Nicotiana undulata | reverse complement strand
GTTTCATCTTAAGCGGAGAAGTTAGCTCAGATCTATATGAGAGAGATTGTCCGATTGCACGGTGTGCCCTTATCTATCATATCAGACCGAGGTACACAGTTTACCTCCCATTTTTGGAGAGTATGTCAGCGAGAGTTGGGCACATAGATCGAGTTGAGCACAACATTTCATCCCCAGACGGACGGGCATTCCGAGCGTACTATTCAGATTTTGGAGGATATGTTGCGGGCTTGCGTTATTGATTTTGGTGGTTCATGGGATCAGTTCTTGCCTTTAGCAGAGTTTGCCTACAACAATAGTTACCAGTCGAGCATTCAGATGGCTTCGTATGAGGCGTTGTATGGTAGGCGATGTGGTCTCCAGTTGGATGGTTTGAGCCCGGGGAGGCTATATTATTGGGTTCTGAATTAGTCCAGGATGCCTTGGATAAGGTGAAGATTATTCAGGATAGGCTTCGTACAGCTCAGTCCAGGCAGAAGAGTTATGCAGATCGTAGAGTTCGAGATTTGACTTTCATGGTAGGAGACCAGGTGTTCCTTCGAGTGTCGCCTATGAAGGGCTTGATGAGGTTCGGAAAGAAGGGCAAGTTGAGCCCTAGGTACATTGGTCCATTTGAGATTTTAGATAAGGTAGGAGAGGTGGCCTACAGACTTGCCTTGCCACCTCATTTATCAGCAGTGCATCCAGTGTTTCATGTATCCATACTCCGAAGGTATATTGCAGATCCATCCCATGTTCTTGACTTCCGCGGTGTCCAATTGGACAAGGATCTGACTTATGAGAAGAAACCGATAACTATATTAGATAGGCAGGTTCGTCAGTTGAGGTCGAAGAATTATCCTTCGGTCCGTGTTCAGTGGAGGGGTCAGCCTGCCGAGGCAGCTACTTGGGAGTCCGAGTCCGATATGAGGAGTCGTTACCCCCATATTTTCTCAGACTCGGGTACTTTACTATGTCCGTTCGAGGACGAACGTTTGCTTTAGAGGTGGAGATTGTGATGACCCAAAAGGTCATCCTAAGTAATTCCAGCTAAATCTGTGTTTCGAGGCCCCGAAAGCCTTCGTTAATCTCACCTCGAGATTCATGCGCAGCCCCGGCAGGTAGCCGGGAAGCTTCCATGTGAAAATTTGATAAAAAAAGGATTTTTGAATTGAATAATTGAATAAAGTTGACTTTGGTCAACATTTTTGGTAAGCGGACCCGGACCCGTGATGTGACGGCCCCGGAGGGTCCGTAGGAAAATATGGGACAAGTACATGACCAACTTCTAAGAAATTATACAATTATACAATGCTTGTCCGAGGAACAAATTGGACAAAGACTTTAAAAATTTATGCAAGCACATAGAAGGGAGACTCTGTCAGCTGCGGAACACCTCCGGATGATGCAGCCCGTCTAAGTCTCCAAGTCAACCACTGCTATGAAGGTACTTGTGCAACAAAATGCACAACAAGTGTAGCATGAGTACGAAGACAACGTGTACTCAGTAAATATCCCGCCTAACCTCAGAGAGATAGTGACGAGAGGTCAAATTTAGACACTTCCTATAAGTCGGATAAATATAATCAGGTGAGGTTCTAGGCATGAGTATCATATAAAATCAATTAATAATCAGGGACAAGAAACATCCAACTTATTTCACCCTCTTACACATCATTTATCCTTCATTTAAACTGCCATTTCGACTTTTCCTTAAACCGACAAACATGTATAAATCACAGGAAATAAACAGTGTTTATCATGTATAAATCACAAATGCCGAGGGTCGAACGGAGCAGACCAACAATAATAAATTGTGCACTACCGAGGGTCGAACGGCTCGAACCATAGATGCATCTATTTTTCCCCGCTCGCAAATCGATCATGCGACGCGGTCAACATAATAATAAACCTAACCTGCTCGCGAATCATACCTGCGACTCAGGTGCTCGTAAGAACACATAATCACACAGTAGGTCCAAATTTCATCAGGAAAGCAGTTTTCTCAAAGAAGTGATAAAATTCTCTTTAGGTGCACATGAAGATAGTATTTAAGTCATTTTTTGAAATTCATTTATCAAGTTTAATACGGTTCTAAATATTTCCGATTCATCCGGAACACAATTATACAAGGAAGGACCCATTTTCTTCTCAAGTGATTAAGGAAAATAGGCTCTGACCGTCTTAAGTATTCAATTACTAACTCGATAATATCACTAGGCTAATATCATTGATGAAATCACATGTACAACAATTAAGGCATGCTAGTGGGTCCTAGACTACCCGGACATTGCATAACAGTAGCTACGCACGGACTCCCGTCACCTCGTGCGTACGTAGCCCCCGCAAGTAATGGCATATATATTCATTTATTTCACCTAGGGGGACAATTCCCCCTCACAAAGTTAGAAAGGAGACTTACATCGCTCTGAAATACCATAACCGGCTTCCAAGCCTCTCTGATGACTTCAATGGATGCACAATGCCTCCACACTATCCAAATAACGACAATTCAATGAAAATATACTCTATTATTGGTAACAAATTCAAATTATATAACTTCCCCGCTCCGCTTAATGAATTGACCAAAATGCCCCCGAGCCCACGCGCCCGGATTCCGAAACTTCTCGAAGATAGATCCTACCCATAGCTTCACTAGGTCAAATATGCAATTTACTCAAATATTCATGCTCAATTCGTTGCTAAAATCCATTTTATCAAATTTCTAGGTTTCCTTCAAAATTCCCAAACTTCCCTCAATTTCTCATATCAAAACCATGTAATAATCTTGTGTTTAATCTTAGAAATGAGTAGAACCAACTTACCTCTGATGCCTGATGAAACCCCTCTTGAAATGCTCTCCAAAATCGCCCATAGCATATGAAACTAGATGTAGAATGACAAAATTTATGCTTTAAAAACATTCTGCCCAGCCTCATTTCCGCACATGTGATCCCCCTCTTCGCACCTGCGCTTCCGCAGGTGCGGCCAACCTTCCACACCTGCAGCCTCTTCAGCTCTAGCCTAAAACTTGCACCTGCGGTTCCCATAGACGCACCTGCGGCTCCACACCTGCGGTCAAAGCCTCGCAGGTGCGGTTACACCAGATACAACAACCTTCAGCCTTCTCCAACTTCAAATATTGATCCGTTAACCACCCGAAATCCACCCGGGGCACCCAGGACCCCATCCAATTACACCAACCTGTCCCAACACGGACTTGCTCGAGGCCTCAAATCATATCAAACAATATCGATACGACGAATTGCTCTCCAATCCAAATCTTTAAGAACTTAGAATTTCAAACTTCTACATCCGATGCTGAAACCCATCAAATCATATCTGATTGACCCCAAATTTTTCACACAAGTCATATCCAACATTATGGGCGTGCTCCAACTTCCAGAATCACATTCCGACCCCGAATCAAAATTTCCACTTCCGATCGGATTCTTCAAAAACCTTCAAATTTCTATCTTTAGCCAAATGACTTCAAACTGACCTCCGGACATCTGAATTCACTTCCGATCGCGCTCCCAACTCCAGAATCACCATACTAAGCTATTCCAAGACTCGAAATCCCAAACGGACATCAATATCTCTGAAATGCGCTTCAAGCCAAACTTAGGAAATTCCTTCAAAAATGTTTTTTTCCACATTATACGTCGAAACGCTCCCGAGTTATCCAAAACCCGATCCGGACATACGCCCAAGTCCGAAATCATCATACGAACCTGCTGGAACCTTCAAATCCTGATGACGAGGTCGTTCACTCCAAATCTCAGTCTTAGCCAATTCTTCCAACTTAAGGCTTCCGAAATGAGAATTTTTCCCTTTCAATCTAACTCCGAACTTCCTGAATTTCAACTCCGATCATACGCATAGGTCATAATACCTGAAATGAAGTTGTTCATGACTTCCAACCACTGAACGACGCGCTAGAGCTCAAAACGATCGGTCGGGTCGTTACACTTGTGACACTAGTTCCTGGCACATACGTAGTAGACGTTACATTTTTGGGTTGTATATGTAGTTTTATGACCCTTTATGGATACAATTGTTTAAGATTAGATAATTTATCCGGTACTACTTAAATGTCTTAAACTTAAACTTGGTAAGTGTTGGAATGCTATGTCATATAAGGAAGCTTCATTTGTAGAATAAGCATTGGCTTGCCTGACCACGGTGTTGGGTGCCATCACGACCTGAGTTAGGGTATTTGGGTCGTGACAATATGAGTCTCAGTCTAGATTACTCAGCATGTCATAAACAGTTGAAGTTTCAATTTTCATAATCAGATCATGAATACATGTTTCAGTCTAGCTCTATTCAACATTCAAGTATCATGTAACTCAGTATGGTTAAGTATTTCAGCATCAAGTATTTTAGTATGATTCTCAGTTCCTGAATGTTGAAAACGTATATTTGGGCCTGAGGCTGCAGTTTATGCTTTATGCATCTTTGGGCCTGAGGCCTCAGTTTATATGTTTTATGCATCTTTGGGCCTGAGGCCGCAGTTTATGCTTTATGCATTTTTGGACCTGAGGTCGCAGTTATGTATACATATACTTGGGCCCGAAGCCGCAGTTTGTGCATATATATATATATATATTGGGCATGAGGCCGCAGTTTAATATTCAGATAAACAGGTTGTTCATCATTCAGAAGAGAGAGTATTCATATCCGTACATCCTTTGTTCAGTTCATTTATCAGTTATTAGTTATCAGTTCATTTATCAGCTATCAGTTCAGTTATCAACTATCAGTTCAGTTATCAGTTATTAATTATCATTTCATTTATCAGTTATCATTTTAGTTATCAACTTAGTTTCAGTTTCAGCATTTATAATTCGTTCTTTCAGTTGCTTTACATACCAGTGCAATTCAAATGTACTGATGTCCCTTTTGCCTGGGGCCTGCATCTCACGATGCAGGTAATGATTTACAGGTTGATGATTCAGAGCGCTAGGATTCTCGTACCAGCTATTTGGTGATCCCCAGTTCTTCCGGGGCATTATGATTACCTTACAGTCTTCAGTATTTTTAGATAGTCAGTATTTTTCAGTACTTCATTAGAGGCTTTATAGACTAGAGTAACAGCTAGACAGAGTCATAGGCTTTTTATATTAAGCCATGTTGGCTATAAATATGTTTCAGAATTGTATTAGTATTTCTGCACTTTGATTTATATCATCCAGGCTTTTAGTATATCAACATGTGTTAGTTTATCTTCCGCATTCAATATGTCATGATATCACATGTTGATTTACCAGCCACTTGGTTCACTCGGTCACATGTAGTCAGGCACCGAGTGCCGTGTTACGTCCATGCCTAGGTTCGGGGCGTGACACTAATCTAGCTGCAAATACCAGAGTTCACAAACACTCTACTGCTTATGTTTCTGCTAGGAGAAACTTTTACGAGAGTCCAACTGTTCATAATACATCATACCAAGCAGTGGTTATGATAAGTTGGTATTTACCAAATTACCTCTTCTTGATACTTAGACTTTTGCATGATTTTGTTGAGAAACTAGGGCATTTATTGAGGTTTATTGGCATATTTCAGGTATCATATGATTTGGAGAAGAAACCAAAGAAAACAAGTCAAATTGTGTTAAACTAGAAAAAATGGATTGCTGCCAGTTATTGTTCTATGCGATCGCGGAAAGTTATATGCGATCGCAGAAGTCCACGATAATGAAGTTATGAGAATGCAATTGAAGCTATGTTAACGCGAAGAAGAAATCCTGGTCAGGAGCTGGTCAACTATACTACGCGAAGCGTTTGTTGCTAACGATCGTGTAGCTTTGGAGAAGTTGTTCACTGCGATCGCGATTATGCGATTGTAGAGCACATTTTCTGGGAAGATTTTGGGCAGAAATGGAATTTCATGTTTTGATCCCCATGTCATTTAATACACGATCTAGATCATTTGTAAAATATCTTTGGCCGATCTCTGAACATTTTCAGTCTCTTTGACTAGAGAACACAAGTTTTGGAGCTAGGGTTCTTGCACACACACTTGGGTCTTGAAAATTTGAAGCTTTTGATTGAGAATTTCTTGCCCATTTATGTTCATTTCTTCATTTCATTGCTTTGTATTGAATATCTAAGTATTAAGTAATTTTTCCAACACTTGAATCTTGTTTATGGGAATATTCATATTTAAAGTGTGGATTAAATATCTTATTCTGCTTATGTATTGAATGATTTTTATTTATTATGCAGAGAGTTATTGTTTCTTTAATTATTCTTGTTCTTTAGAGTTTCCAAAGGGATTACCTAACCCTAGGAATCGCCCATTAACTTCGAATTAATTTTGGAAAAGATAATCTGGGGTTGAGAAAGATTAATTAACAAGAACTTGAGACCGTTAACCCTCACTTTATAGATTCTACCTGGGGATAGGATTGAACTACTGGTAGCCATATTCGGGTGTGCTTAATCTCTTAGTTGCTTTAGGGTTAATTTAATTAGGATGTCTTGTTAGTCTTCGGAAGAAGCTAATATAGAATTATTACCCGAGGCTAATTAACATAAACTCGCCCATATTTGTAAAATCATGAAATACATTGGATCCTTACTTGAATGTAATTCCCATTGCATCCATGCTTGTAGCCATTGATCATTTTACTTTCTTTCTAGGTGAGTTTATATTTTTGCATTTAAATATAAATATTTTCTCAAAATCCTTTTAAGTGTTTGGATTAGCATAATAAGCGATAATTCTCTTACACGCCTAATCGCCTACATATTGTTCTCTGGGATTCGACCCCGACTCATATTTTGGTATATTATATTGCATGTGACCGTGTTCATTTACTTTTTAGTAGTGGATTTGGACGTTATCAAAATTGGCGTCGTTGCCGGGGAAAAATTTGGCGTATTTAAGTTGTTTTGAAATAATGCTGAACAATTTAACAATGAAATTAACACTGATTAAGAGTTTGAAATTTTTTTGAATGAAATACACTGAAATTGTGACCTCTTTATATAGAAAATCGATAGCCCGGAATTTTTTTATTATATATATAGCGCCCATATACCTGGCGCTATACAGTGTTGAATTATTGGAGGTTGTATAGCGCCGCGTATATGGGCGCTATACCCTGACATGTACAGCTTTATGTATAACGCCCAAGTATAGGGCGCTATACATTAACGGTAGCGCCCTGTACTTGGGCATTATACATAGTCCGGTCCCTTTTTTTCCCACTTATTTTCGTTCTTTTTGTTTATTTTTCTAATATTTTGGTTTCCTAACTCCTTTTTTCTCTTCGGGGATCCTATGAAAAGATTTATTTAATAGGTCATAGGTGTGTGAAGCATTAGAATGGACATATACGCAATATGGTGACAGCAAACGCAGTCCTCTTTTTTCATCACTCCTCCAAGAAAAACCAACAAACTATTTCCGTATCTCTACAGACCGCTGCATCTATCTCTTCAGATAAATTAAATAAATGGGGACTGGTTCATCCAAGAACCCGGATACCAGCTCCCATGGCGGAGGACAACTCTACATCTCTCTCAAAATGGAAAGTGTCAAGCTCAAAGGCGAACTCATCCCTCACATCTATGGCTTTGTTCCTCTCATCGGCTCTTGGGATTCTTCCAAAGCTGTAATTCATTTCTATGTTTTTATCTTCTTTCTTATAGAGAAAACGCAATAACTAATTATGCAATTCAAATTTTAATCATCAGCTTCCTATGGAACGGGAATCAACTTCTATGTGGGAATTGAGTTTCGTGGTTCCTCCTAATCACGGTTCGCTCCTCCTTGCATTTTATTGTTTTAAGTTGTTGAATTCGTGGAATAAAATCAATTCATTTTTTTTTTGGTTTGAGAATATGTAGAGACATTAGACTTCAATTTCCTCTTGAAGCCAAAATACAGTAACGCCCCCTGTACAATGGAGGAAGGTCCCAATCGTCATCTAACTGGTGGAACATTGCGAGGAGATGGGCGTTCAGCAATTTTTAGGTTGGATGACGAGGAGGTTATTGAATATAGAGTGTTCATTAAAGCAGATAGAGTTTCACCATTTGATCTTGCAGCAAGCTGGAGAGCCTTTCAGGAATACCGTAAGCCTTCTACTGTTCGAGGTATACCAGACGTTAGTATGAACTCTACGGGCCCCGAGGTAAGTTGAGGTGCCTTAGCCATGATTCTTTCTTAACCTTTTAAGCTAGAAGCCTTTGGATAGTCTCTCCATGAATGAGTATTTAAATAGTCCCGTTGGAATTTAGGTGTTTTTTGCTTTATCATACCATGCTTTGATTTGAGGTTGCTGTACTGCAGTATTGCAAAAACTAAAGGTAGTTGATGACTAACCAAGTCAATTATGCTACTTATCACAACAAAAATAGCAACTCAACTACGCTTTATGTACATATTTGAAGGCATGTAAATAGAAGGATTTGAGCTATAGGTAGTCAAATATAGTGTTTGGTCTTGGGATTAAAACCTATGTTGCGCGGACTCTCCAAAACAGCTGCCGCACCCATGTCGGATCCTCCAAAAATGCACTACTTTTGGAGGATCCGACGCACCCATCTGACATTTTCGGAGAGTCCGAGCAACATAGATTAAAACTGTTATAACCATCAGTGCTCATAAATGCTATCATTTCATGTTCTTGACTGTCATGGAGTTGTTCACCTTTCTTGCTTCAAAAATCGTAAACCATGAATATTGCGTAGGAGGCTTGTTATCTGTTAATCGTTAACAGGGTGATGTGAGTTCCACGAAACATCATGACGTCCCATCACATTTTAAACATTCTTTCTGGGCAGAATGGCTCATCAGCGAGTCTAGAGCTCGATCTAGAACACTATGTTGTCCCTGCTCCAGCAACATCTGCAACCTCTGCTTTGGTTTATGTGGCTAACTTGACAGCAACTCCTAGGTCACTAAATCGCACCAAGGTATTTACAGGGACTGATGGATCTACCAGCATGTCCGGTTCCTCAAAAGATGGTCATGCTCCAAATGATCGGCCTGCTGCAGTAAAGGTTTTCTTGTTGCCTTTGTTTCTTATTTGTGATTTCATTTGATTGTAAGACTTGAGGTTCTGTTCGTTGCACTCCATTCTTATTACACGTAATATACTCCATTACATAGGTACATATTGATATTAAGAGGTTTACTGATAGTCCTGAATTCTCTTTCTGGCTGAAGTACCTCCATGCTATAATTAGCAGTCATTACTATAACTGTGAGTTTGGTCTAGGATTTAGTTTGTATGGGATAGTGATCATCATTGTCTCCCAAAAGATATTCAATGGCTAGAAGATATTCAATGGCAGTCTAGCTAATCATTTTATCCACCAAAATTCTTTTATGAGGAAAAGTTAAACCATCTATGCGTGTACAATTTCATGACCAATTATATATGCACATTTTAGTTTTTTGCCATTGTTTTGAATTAAAGGGACTGCATTGGCTGCGTGACATCCATCTGCATGCTCAATGTCTAGGCAACTTAGTTTGCTTATCCTTTGGTCTTCTTTGTTCCGTCTATGTTATCATTTGACCTCAACATTATCGCTTGTTGTTTGAGAAGTCATGTTAGTTTGAATTCTGCTGTCTTGGTATCATTCAGGAGATGGAAGTAATAATCCCAGATCCAACTAGAGTTCCTTCAAGTTCTGGCATGGTTGAATCCAAGTCTATGGGAAATTGTTCGTTGTTGCAAAAGCAAGATAGCCACAGGGGACTCCTTGTAGATAGGGGTGTGGGGTCTCCTAGACTAGTTAAATCACCGAGTACAAGCACCTTCACTCTTGATATGAAGCCCGACTCAGATACCAAGGTCTGTAGCTATCTAATAAAGAACAGCAATGAGTAGTGTCATAAATTGTCATTCTAGATATGTTACTTTTACACATCTGATCTTATATTCGCTGTTAATTCTTAGAATATGATGCCAGCAGCTGCAGGAGCTGTTGCAGCTGCAGCTATAGCTGATCAAATGCTTGGACCAAAGGAAGACAGACATCTTGCAATCGTCCTAGTATCCGTTTTGTCAGCTTTGATTCCCAATGCTTGTGCATTTATTTTACATTTTCTTTGTGGAATTATACTGTATATAATAGTTGTCCTGTGCAACTCTGGTAGAGGAGTAAGCAGTATCTTAAGACTTGCATTCATGCAGGTAGGCTTGCCGGCTCGTGGCAAAACTTTTACTGCTGCTAAACTTACTAGGTATCTTCGATGGTTAGGTCATGACACCAAGCACTTCAATGTTGGGAAGGTAAGTCATGATTTAAGATATTCTGCAATCTCTCGTGAATTTGTAAAAAAAGTAACAATCTCTTCCTTGTGTGACAGTATCGGAGACTGAAGCACGGAACTAATCAGGTGGTTTTATTATCTGAATTGAACTTTTTCTCCTAATTTATGGTGTTAAAAGTTACACTTCGTCATCTGGTAGCTTTTTTGTCCACGATTTGAATGTAAAAAATGATTTCTAAAAAGTTGTGAATTTAACTTTACAAAGTGGAAAAGTACAATGATCATCCATATTGATAATTAGAATCCACATTGTTTAACCAGGAGTACAAAGCAGCTTCAACTCCTTGTTTGTTAAAAAGAAGTAGCCCTTATACATCTCTTTGAACTCTTCCACATAAATTGCGATCAAGCTGCATGTACAATTTAGGCCTCATTTGTTTGCACTTAATGAAAGTCTGAATCTTAAGCCCCTAGGGTTAGCTCAATTGGCAAAGGTTGAAGAACTTGTGTCTTAGGTCATAGATTCGAGCCCTGCGCCAAACGAATTACCTCCGGTATTCAAGTGGAGAAGGGTAGAGGGGAGGGCCCATCATCCTCGAGTTTCGAAGGTTGTAGTGGCCAAAAGGGTTGACTCCAGATGGATTTCTCGGCCAGAAAAGAAAAAAGAAAAAAACGAAAGTCTCAATTTTAGTCATTCAGATCTCAATCATTAAGTATGTTTGTGAGAACATGGAGTGACCTTATTTGGGATAGGAAATTTATCGTATTGTAGGAAGTGATTAATAGGTTGCAAGTGATTACCAATCTTAACTTCCATCATATTTGCTCGGATCATTTGTTGACCACTGAGAGTCGGATGGTTTAATCAAGCTGAATTTTAAGAGTTCTTGGCATTCCTTCTTTGCTAGTTGAAATGTTCGGGGTTTATTCGAGTGTGACTCAACTTTGTTTGGTAGATTTTTCATTTTTTTTCTTAAAAGGCAATTTGATTATGAATTCTTCATTTTCCATAATGGATGGTTGCATTTGCTAAGAAAATTCACATGTGATTCCACACTCGGTTGCTGTTGCTCTATCTCCTCAGCAATTTGGTGGTTTGTTCATCTTCAACGATTGGGAATAATCGAAGAATTTTCAGATAATGCTTGGATTGTGATGTACTTTCAAGGTTTTATACCTCTCAAGCACTAGGGCTGTCCAAAACGGAACTGTAACCGTTAACCGAACCGCAAAAATGGCTTATTGGCATCAGGTTATCGAGGTAATGGTTGGTCAACATATTCAAATTTTATAATTAATGGTTTAACAGTTTGGGATGGATTACTTAATTTCCTTATCGAAGTAAATACCTATTATTATGTGATCACTGTATATAAATAGGGCCCTGTACAACACTTTAGATGATTAATAATATTTTCTCCCGTGCTTTCTCACATTAACAATACCTGACCTAGACTAAGCAACCTCAATACCTAGAAAGTACTTCCCAGATCCTTAGTCTGAAAGTGGTGAAAGAGATTGTTGCTTAAACTAAGTAATACCATCTTGATCATTGCCATTAATAACAATATCGTCAATATAAACCACCAAGTAAATGCAGAGATTTGAAATAAAACACAGAGTAATTAGTTTCACTACGAGTCATGCCAAAATAACTGTGTTGAACTTGCCAAACCAGTCTCCTTAAGACTGTTTTAGACCATAGAGCGACTGACACAATTGACATACTTGGCCATTAGACTCCTCCTGAGCAACAAACCAGGTGGTTGCTCCATACAAACTTTATCCTCAAGATCATCATGGAAAAACATTCTTAATGTCCAGCTAATAAAGAGGCCCACGGCGAACAACAACCAATGATATAAACTGACAGAATGATGCTATTTTGGCCACATGGGAGAAAATATCGGTATAATCAAGCCCAAATATCTGAGTATGCCCTTTGACAACAAGACATGCCTTAAGCCGATCAATCTGGCCATCCGGACCTACTTTGACCGCATAATCCCAATGACAACCAAATAGTAGATTTACCTGAACAAACTCCCAAGTACCAATCGCATGTAAGGCAAAATGGCTGTGTTGCCATTTCAACTTGCACCAGTTTGCAAATTCGGTACACGAACTTATATTTTTTCCATTTGAATACTCAGACTTGACGAAATGAGTATTAATAAACCACTAAGACCGTTGACTATGCTTATGTGGTAGAAACATAGGCGATGTAGACAAATACGTGCCAATGATGTGACTAAAAAGAAATCAAACGGAAAGAAAAAAGTAAAATGAAAAAGTCAACCCACTTTAATTCCCCCTCCCCTCTTTTCTTTCTTTCCCGATCTGGATCCACTTCACAAAACCCCAATCCTCATGTGCAATCCTTATCCTTCCACCATTGACCCACCTTTAATTATATGCTAACCAATATTAGCCCTCAATAAGTGTAACACACAAATATCACCCATAAACAACAAGAGATCACCCTCCAAACCCCCCCAATTAACCACCACTGTTCCACCTCTCCGCCACCACCAAAATCTCTATCACAGGGTTTTTTCGCATTGTTGTGTAACGACCCAACCGGTCGTTTTGTGTGTTGGGACTCCGTTCCCGTGAATGACTCTTTCCATAGCGACTACTCGTGCCTTATGACTTGTGTGGGCAGGTAGTTCGAGATTCGGAAGTGATTTGGCAAGTTCAGGAACACTTGGTTCCTGAAGGCTAGCCTATTTGGCTGATTTTGGTTCCGAGCAGCATTTTGAGCAAATGACCTCGGAATCGAGTTCTGACAGCTCCAGCAGCTCCGGATGATGATTTCGGACTGGGGAGTGTGTTCGCCTCGGGTTTCTGATGACCCGGGAGTATTTCGGCACCTGAATTGGAATTCAGGATTTCATGTGATTTGGAATTCAGCCTGGAATTGGACCTCGTGATATCATGGTCAGAATGGAATTCCGGAACGGGAAATAGTTCCGTATAGTCATTTATGACTTATCCGCATNGATTTGGGACTTGTTGGTATAATTTGTCGAGGGCTCGGGTGGGCCCAGGGGTCTCCCGGACCCCGATCGGGGTCAAAAACCAGCAAAACTCATAGCTGGTGGGAATGTACTGGTGTGACCGCACCTGCGCTCCATGAGCCGCAGGCGCGAGGTTCGCACCAGCGGAAATTTCTTCGCAGGTGCGGCTCCAGCCGCAAGGGCGATTTTTTCTCCGCAGGCGCCGACAAAAGCCCGCAGGCGCGACCTTCCCCAGGGGCCCAGGCCATCGCATGAGCGGCCTATTCTCCGCAGGCGCGGCTCCGCAGGCGCGGACAAAAGTCTGCAGGTGCGAGAAATTCCCCCAGTGCCCAGGACTTTTTCTGCAGGCGCGACCCAATATTCCGCAGGTGCGGAAACTGCTGGGCAGTCCAAATAAAAGGCCAAGTCGTGATTTCTTTCCCAAAAATCATTTGTTCCTCCATTGTTGACGACCCCAAGAGCTCCAGAACGGGTATTTTGGCCTAGAAACTCAGGTAAGTGATTATGTAACCCTCCGCATGTCAATTCTTCCGTTCTTTGAGAATTTTCTCTTCTTAATTCATAGAAATTCATAAGAAATTATTGGGGAGAATAGAGGGTTTTGATGAAAATGTGAAT
>ML241316.1:0-14900 GCA_005239495.1 Nicotiana undulata | reverse complement strand
TCAAGTGGATGAACCTGGTTCAACAAGACAATGTTTTTCTTTTCAGATTCACTGACTCTGATTTCCAGGTTCATGCACTTTGCTTTTAGCATTGCACATTCTTTAGAGAGTTGATCCTTCTCTTTGGTTGTTTCCTCAGAATCATCTATGAAATCAAGTAGCAACTCAGAGAGTTTTTCTTTAGATAGGAACTTTATTTTGTTTTTAAGATGGGAGATACTTACCTCTGGTTCTTCATGTTATTCCTCATCAGATTCTCCAATTGCAATGAGCACCTGATCTTCAGTCTCCCCATCTTCTGATTCCTCATTTGAACTTTCCCCCCAAGCAGCAACCATAGCCTTAGTTGTAGTTTTCTTGGGTTGGACTAGTTCCTTCTTTCATATCTCTCCTTTTTCCATTTTATTTCCCACCGAGGACAATTTTTGATGAGATGGACAGTCTTACCACATTTGTAGCATCCCTCGTTAGTTGGCCTTTCTGGAGATTTTGCTTTGTTGTAGTTTCCTCCTCTAGAGATGCCCTTCTTCCTCATGAGTAAGTTTCTGAATTCTTGGTAATCATGGCCATCTCATCTTCTTCCAGATCTGCTCCCTCAGTGATTCTCAGTGCTAGACTCCTCTCCTTCTTTGGACCATCCATCTTCATTGTCTGCCTTCTGCGTTCATAGGCAGTGAGGTTTCCAATCAGCTCATCCAATCTCAGGGTTGCCATATTTTTGGATTCCTGGATAGCAATGATTTTGCTTTCCCAGGAAATTGGCAAGACCCTCGTCAGGATCTTCTCAACCTTGTCCTCTTCAAGAATGACTCTTCCAAGAGATTTTAGTTCATTAGTCAAGGTTGTGAACCTTGTGTACATGTCTTGAATAGTCTCTCCTTCTTTCATAGTGAACTTTTCATATTGAGAGTATAGTAGAGTACCTCTTGACCATTTTACCTGAGGTGTTCCTTAATGGGATACTTGCAAGGTATCCCAGATTTCTTTACCATTGGTGCAGCTCTGGATTCTGCTATACTCATCTGGACCTAGTCCACACACTAGCCATTTTTTCGCCTTTGCATTATTCTCCCATTTCTTCATATCCTCAGCAGTGCAATCAGCTCTAGTCTTTGGTACATCTACACCTTCAACAGTCTTCTTCATGGTAGCTAGAGGACCATCAGTGACTATGTCCCAGAGTTGATAGTCTTCTCCAATCAGGTGGTCCTTCATCCTGTTCTTCCACCATGAGTAATACTGGCCGTTGAAGAGTGGTGGCCTTGCAGTTGATTGACCCTCCCAGTTTCCAGGTGGTGCACTCATTTTGATCTTTTCCAAGGTGTTAACCTTTTCAAGGATAACCTGCTCTGATACCAATTGATGTTTTAGACGTCAATACCACACAAGAATATAGGTTAAATGTGTGGTACCCATTTTTACGAGTGCTGTCTCACAAGAAGAACCTGGTTCTTCTTTGTGTTCGAACTTCTACTGGTGCGGAATAATAAAAGCAATAAAGTAAAAACACAGAGATTTTTACGTGGAAAACACCTGGCTCAAAAGGTGAAAAAACCACGACCTACTCCTCAGTAGGATTTGCTCAAATTCTTCACTAAAAACTCTGAGCCAAACGGACTTACAAAATAAACTCTTTTGTAATCCTAGGACTAACTCTAATCCCTTCGTATCAACTAACCTCTAACTAATTTCACAAGCTTCAAGTTAACTCTAACTTGAACAATGTGTGCCTATTACAATTGTTTCTATGAAAGCTGATAAGATACAATATTGAAACACCTACTACAACCAACTAGACTCAATAAACAAACATGGAACTGGTTGTTCTAGCTGGTATGTAGCCTTTGTATCGAACAATAATTCTGCTCGCAAAATCTCTGGGAATTTTTCTCTCAGATCTTGATTCACTTCTGTACTTGTGCGATCAGAATTTCAGCAGGAATACTTTAAGTATTTATAGATTCAGTAGTTGAGTTTGTCGTTCAATTCTAGTACAACTCTAACTGGGTGAAAGAGTTCGAATTAAACTCAACTTCCTTCCTTTGTTACTATCCTTGATGAATTCAACTTCTATCCTCTTTATTAGTTTGCAACATTTTCGCATTAGGAGACAATCTCTTGGTTCATTGATTCTTCACAATCACATTTATCTCCTATGCATATACGGTTTATGTGCCAGTCATTCAGTTCAAGTATGTGTGCTCTGATGGGCCTGATTCAACTGGTCAGACATTTGTCAATCTTCAAAACTATGCAGTGACTTGGGTAAGACATTCAATTCAAGTATGTGTGCTCTGATGGACCTGGTTCAACTGGTCAGACATTTGTCAATCTTCAAAACTATGCAGTGACTTGGGTAAGACATTCAATTCAAGTATGTGTGCTCTGATGGACCTGGTTCAACTGGTCAGACATTTGTCAATCTTCAAAACTATGCAGTGACTTGGGTAAGACATTCAATTCAAGTATGTGTGCTCTGATGGACCTGGTTCAACTGGTCAGACATTTGTCAATCTTCAAAACTATGCAGTGACTTGGGTCAACATCAAGCTATAACCAAATTTGCATGGCACCAAAAGATTAAGAGCTTACTGCATTCCGCACCCCCAGGGGTATTTATTGCGACAAGGTAATGCCTTTTGGCTTGAAGAACACTTGTGCTACTTATCAAAGGGCTATGCAGAATATTTTCAACCATCTTCTCCACAAGAACGTCGAATGCTATGTTTACGACTTGGTGGTAAAATCAAGAAATAAGGGCGACCACTTAAAATACTTGAGATTGGTATTTGAGTTGCTCCAGAGGTACCAACTTAGGATGAACCCATTGAAATGTGCCTTTGGTGTTACTTCTGGAAAGTTCCTTGATTTCATTGTCTGACATCGAGGGATCAAAATTGATCAAGCCAAAGTGGATTCTATTTTGAAAATGCCTGAGCCTCGGGATATTCATGAATTGAAAAGTCTGCAAGGAAAGCTAGCATACCTTAGGAGATTGATCTCGAACCTAGATGGAAGGTGCCAACCATTTAGTCGCCTCATGAAGAAAGGCATTCCTATCAAGTGGGACCAAGCTTATAGCAACGCTTTCGAAAGTATCAAAGCCTACTTGATGAAGCCTCCAGTTTTTGCAGCTCATATACCTGGAAATCCATTGATACCATACATTGCGGCGCAAGAAAGATCTGTTGGAGCACTATTGGCCCAAGAAAATAGTGAGGGGAAAGAAAACTCCCATTACTACTTGAGCAGGATGATGACACTAAATGGGCTGAATTATTCGTCTATTGAAAAGTTGTGTTTGGCACTAGTCTTCTCAATTAAAAAGTTGAAGCACTACTTTCAAGCTCATGTTGTCCGTCTTGTTTCCAAAGCAAATCCCATCAAGTCCGTGATGTCAAAACCTGTTCTTAGTGATCGACTAGCGATATGGTACATCCAATTTCAATAATTCAAGTTTTTTACATCACTCAAAAGGCAGTAAAAGGACAAGCATTGGCAGACTTCTTGGCAGATCATCCGATACCTGATGACTGGGAGCTAACTGGCGAACTACCTGATGAGGACGCAATGGTCGTTGAAGTTCAACCTCCATGGAAGATGTACTTTGATGGTGCTGAGCCTTCGTGGGGGAGCCGGTGCTGGCGTAATATTTGTCACTTCCCAAGGTGAAGTCTTGCCCTACTCCTTCACCTTGACACAACTCTGTTCCAATAATGTTGCCGAGTATCAAGCATTAATACTTGGGCTTGAAATGGCCGTTTATATGAAGCAATTACAATTGAAAGTCTTTGGTGACTCCCAGTTAGTGGTCAATCAACTTTTGGGTAGCTATGAGGTTAAGAAGCCTGAACTACGCCCATATCATGATTACGCTAAAAAGTTAATGGGGTGGCTCGGTGATGTTACTATTTAGCATGTTCCAAGGAAAGAAAATAAGAAGGCTGATGCTTTAGCTGCCCTAGCTTCATCATTAACCCTGCCTGATCAAGCGCAAGTTATTGGCTGCCAAAAATGAGTAGTACCGCCACCAAATGAGGCTGAAGGTGAAGAAAATGAACTCAAGCATCTTGTCGTTGTTTCTGAAGTTCAGAAAGAAGAATGGTGACAACCCATTATAGACTACTTATGCTATAGGATACTTCCAGAAAATCCGAGGAGAAGGACTGAAATCCGTCGTCGTGCACCTCGCTTCCTTTACTACAAAGATACTCTATACAGAAGGTCATTAGAGGGAGTACTCTTGTGATGCTTAGGGGAAGAAGAAGCACTCCAAGCTTTGCAAGAGGTACATTCTGGGGTATGTGGGTCGCACCAATCTGGACTAAAGCTCAACTTCCATATAAAAAGGACCGGATATTATTGGCCAATGATGGTAAAAGATTTCTTGGATTACGCTCGAAGATGCAAGGCTTTTCAATTCCATGCGAATTTTATTCATCAACCTCTTAAAGTGTTGCACCCAACTGTCGTATCCTAGCCGTTTGACGCGTGGGGATTGGATGTTGTGGGACCGTTGCCAAAGTCTTTTGGTGGGCACTTATACATCTTGGCTGCAACTGACTACTTCTAAAAATGGGCCGAAGCTGTCGCTCTTAAGTAGGTAAAGAGGGAAAATGTTGCAAGTTTCATCCGAGTAAACATAATCTATCGATTTGGCATTCCTCGTTACATAATAACGGATAATGGAAAGCCATTCGATAATAGGTTGATGAACAAGATTCGTGATCTATTTGGCTTCAAGCAACGTAACTCTTCGATGTACAATGCTGCCGCCAATGGCCTAGCTGAGGCATTCAACAAAACTCTATGCAACCTGCTGAAGAAAGTCGTCTCCAAATCTAAACGAGATTGGAATGTCCGTATGGACGAAGCTCTATGGGCATATAGGACGACTCACCGCATGTCAACACAAGCAACTCTGTATTCACTCGTTTATGGAGTCGAAGCCATCTTGCCACTTGAGCGTCAAATACCTTCATTACGACTGGCTATTCAAGAAGGGATCACTGATGAAGAAAATGCTCGACTTCGATTAGAAGAGTTAGAGGCTCTTGATGAGAAGAGGCTGGAAGCTCAACAGAATCTTGAATTCTATCAAGCTCGATTGTCTCGCGCCTTCAATAAAATAGTTCGCCCGAGGTCCTTTCAAGTAGGAGATCAAGTCCTTTCCATAAGAAGACCCATTATTACTTCCCATAAACCTGTAGTAAAGTTCACTTCAAAATGGGATGGGCCATATGTCGTGCAAGAAGCTTATTCAAGTGGGGCTTATAAGTTGTTTGATGCAGATGGAATGAGAATCGGCCCTATCAATGGCAAGTTTTTGAAGAAGTATTATCCTTGAAGTTGCAACGCTCCTTAACGCATGAGCATAAACTGCATGTTACTCCTGGCCCGCATGAGTCTAAACTGTGTACGGCCCACCCAAAAAAAAAAAAAGGTTCACTAGGTTGAAAACCTCGAAAGAGGCGGCCTAGGCAAAAGTTAGGACATAAAAAAATTAAGAACATTAAAAAAAAAGCCTGCTAGGTTGAAAACCTCGAAAGAGGAAAAAATATTCTACCCATTCTGAACTACAGTATGACTTGATCCTCTTCACCAAGGTACGTAGGCAACTTAGAGTTTCATTCTGAGTTCAGTCGCATGATTTCAAAAGATACATAGTGCCCCAATTGTTGTCCGAGTGAAGTATGAAAGGAACGTAAAATCAAGCTGAAACGCCATCCTCCTGTTGAAATTTGGATCCCATTTGATTTAATGTGGGAAAGTAAAACGGTGTCTTCACTGAAATGATGACAATAATTGCATCAAAGTCTGGGGATTTGCTATGTCTTCATGTTCTCATAACCTTCAAGTTTGTTGGTCTTCATATCTGCTCACTTCCCTAAAAAAATAAGGGATGTTTGTGTCAGACCTTTCTTTAAAGGTTTTTGTTGAGAACTTTTAAAGGGGTTCGTCTCGAACTTTTAAAGGAATTTGAATTTTTAAAGGTTTGCGTTACGAACTTTTAAAGGTGTTCGTCTCGAACTTTTAAAGGCATTCAGATTTTATATGGTTTTCGTTCTGAACTTTTAGAAGGCGTATGTTTCGAACTTTTAAAGGTGTTCGTCTCGAACTTCTAAAGGAATTTAAATTTTTAAAGGATTGCGTTACGAACTTTTAAAGGTGTTCGTCTCACACTTTTGAAGGCATTCAGATTTTAAAAGGTTTTCGTTCTGAACTTTTAGAAGACGTATGTTTCGAACTTTTAAAGGTGTTCGTCTCGAACTTTTAAAGGCGTTTGAATTTTTAAAAGGATTTCGTTGCGAACTTTTAAAGGTGTTCGTCTCGAACTTTTAAAGGCATTCGGATTTTTAAAGATTTTCGTTCTGAACTTTTAAAAGGCATATGTTTCAAACTTTTAAAAGTGCTCGTGGAGAACTTTAAAGGGTCCTTACTGTCGACATTTAAAGATCATGAATGTGAGCTTTTAAGGATCTTGTTGATACCCAATTTTTCCTCAAATTATTTTTAATTTACATATATACTTTCAAAATCAGGTTTTTATAACAATTGGTATTTTTCTATGATTTTCCCATATTTTTATTAATTTATTCTTAATTTATCCAGTATTTTTATCTCTAATAATTAATCATAAATTGTATTACAAATAATTTCACTAATATTTCTTGATTTAATATATCATTTTTGGTCCTATTAAGACCAAATTGTTTCACAATTAGCCAAATTGACACTATTTAGCTATAATTGCAATGACTTTGCAATTATAGCCTAGTTATATGTTTTATGCTATTTTATACTCAATAATTAGTCATTTATATTTTTTAAATACTCATTAATCATTTCAATTTAATTTATTAAGCATCAATTATTTTTAATTATTAACTATTTTTATAAATTATTTATCTATTTTTAATGAGTATTTAACAATTAGCCACTTTTAATTTTAATTCTAGCCTAATTAATCCGGACCCCTAACCCATTTAATCAGCCCAGACCTAAAATCCTACTCGTCCCAACCTCTCATTCGATCTGAGCCGTTGATTAATTCAAACCAACGACCCAGATTAATCCTTACCAAATTAAGACCTAAATGATTACCCTCCCCCGTCTCATTTCCCCCCTTTCATTTCTCACTCTATGGTCTCTCTGAATCCTCCCACCTCTCTCTAGATGCTTCATCTACTGAAGCCCTCACCCCCTTTTCCGGCCACCTCCTCGCCGGAAACCATGGAGGTTCCACTTCCCACCAGCCTTATGGCTCCATCCTTCACACCTGTGTCACCAATGGAGGATCTCAAGTGACCCAGAGGCGGTTCACTTCCATCTCCGGTCTCATGCCATCTTTTCCGGCCACCTACGGCCGTTCGTGTAAGACCTTTACACTTTCCGGCCTAAGGCCGACAATATTTTGAGTTTTCTTCTGCTCCTTTGGTTTTCTCTGGAAACCCTAGCTTTAAATCCTTCGATCTTTTTAGATCTGTGACGGATGTATGTGTCTTTTAAGGTTTTCACAAGTTTTCCTCAAAAGATTTCTTTGACTTCAAATGATTTTCTCATTTTCCAGACTAGGGTTTCAAAACCCTTTTGCAAAAATAATTTCTTTTTGATTTTTAGCAATTACTTTGTGATTTTAGCATGTTTAAAGATCACCTGAGCTTTTCTTTTGTTCGATTCATTTTTTTAAGAAACCATAATACTTCTGGGTTCAATTTGAAAGTTTGAATCTGTTTGCAATGTTGTTTGCGTGTCTCTCATGAACTTTCTAGACTTTCATGAATGTCCTATGTGTTCTATGCTTCTTGATTTAATTTGTTGCTAAGGTTTCCGATCTTATACTATCCCTCTAACTTTTTGTTAGGGTTTCTCTGATTTTTGTTCAATATGTGTTATTTATCGTTTAATAGGTCTAACTATTCGTTTTATTGAATGTTTACATGATAATCTATACTGATTTTATGTATTCTCCTTAGAACTGTGATACTTGCCTTAAAAAACAGTGATTTTGTGTATTTTCCTTGTAGATATTTATTGATTTTGAATTATTTCCTTATTTGTGTGATACTTTCCCTTGATTTAGTATCGATTCCCTGTGATTGGAATCTCACTCGACATCCCCTTGACTAATTTTCAGACTTGGGTTGTACTCTGTCTTATTTTAGGTGCTGTCAATATTTCCATACTTTCCTTACTTGAAATATTCTGTATTTAGTCTTCATTACATGCCATATGCTTTACTATTCCTATTATGGTAAAAATCAATTTGTAATTGACCATTTTCCTTGTTTAATATGGATTGTGTCCGTTTGAACTATGACTCCCTAATTACAGGGAGTCCGGGTCTTTAATTGATTTTGATTGGGTATTCTTCCTATAATTGTGTTAAATTAATACTTCTTACCTTATTTTTTCCTTCCTGTTTAAGACTATAAATACCTCTACTCTCATTAGCATAAAAGAATATATACACTGTTCTGAACTCTCTCTTACACACATACATATTATTTCTTGTCATTCTTGATGATTACATGCTATTCTCAATCGGCTGAAAATCCAAGTCTGAGTAATTCTATACTCTACTGCTCTACACAATACTGCCCTTCACTCCATTATTCTTCACTTATTCTCTCCTTCAACTGGTATGTTTTCAGTTTAACTTAAAGTTTCTTAAAACAATATGATTCTATTTGTATTGCAATTCCTTTTGTTACTATTATGTATTTACTTGTGGTTTTGTTGTTTACCTTGCAACTAGCATGTCTATTTGTTATTCTCTCTATGTGATCCCCCTTTCCCTTTAGTTTCAGCATGTCTCATGTTCTTCACATGTTTCATTTCACTTCTGCCTTACCCTCTGACTCCCAGTACACTACAAGCATGTATTTGTGTCACTTGTTTGCTATGTAATCCTGAACTGTGCTATGAATCTTCCCTGAATCTATGTGTAAGCCTGTCTGTTATGTATCTCCCTTTGGCATTCCCTTAATCTGGTTCTGTTGAGTCCCTAGCCTGAACGTCTTTGTGAAAACTGTTTAAGATTCTGTAGTATTTCTCTAGTGATAACTTGCATGCAAACATGCTTTCTCTAGTGACCTACTTGTCCCCAATCCCTTATTCCATGTTTGTGTTTGCTTCCCTGAACTATGTATGCTGATTTGGTTCTAAGTTGTTGATTGTTCTCCTCCCTTTCTTTCAAAAACTGTTTTTCACTAAAAGCAAACTCTTCTGTTGTTTTCCAAAATTTATTTCAAACTAATCATCTTCAAAACTATTTTCCCAACTCTACTCCTTCAAAACCATGTCAAACACTCTCACATATACTCTTAGAAGTCTAGGTTCTGCCCCTTTAATGTGTGACTGCTTAGGGACCCCTATGAGCTCTCTCTGAACTCTGACACATTAAAGCTGGCCCTTCCACACTGCACTTACTCAAGTTTGGTTATGGATCTGGGCGCGAGCACTGCCCTGGATCCCTTGAGATCCTTAGGGAACTCTGACACACCTGGATCATGTGAAAGGTTGTGAACTAATGGCATTTGAGGTATTCTGGAGATTTTTGGGCCTATCAGTAGGCTCCCTATAGTATAACTTTTGTTTTCTTATTTCAATTATGTAATTTGTGCAAACGGTTTGTAATAATTATTGTAAACAACTCTTTGGGGATGGATAATGAAAAGGGATGGGTACTATGCATGCTAAAAGGGTAGAGATCATGCTCTAGGCTTCACTTTCTATTTGTGCAATAGAAATCATGTGTAGGACTCATGTATTCAATGCATGTATTAGAAATCATGCCTTTAGGTCCCATATCTACTGTTTTAGCACGTGCATCCGTACATCGCTTAGAAAATTCTGTGTTAAAATACGCTAATAACTTGTGTTGTACCATTATGTTATACGGTGCCATGTACACTTAGAGATCCTACCTTAGGATAAAAACAACGCTAATAAACAGGTCATTTTCATATCTTCTTTATATTCTGAAAGCATGGTCAGACGTTGTAACATTTATTGATTTAGAAAAATCCTGCTTAGGTCATGCATATACATCACTGTGCATTTTCTGAGCAGTAGATATCATGCCTTTAGGATTGCATTCATATCCGCTTAGGCATCTCTAGTCTAATTATTGATAAAGAAAGTTTCACTCAGTCCTGCAAACAGCTTGTAACAATTCCTGAATTCTGAACACTTAGACAACATGTTTAGCAATACAATTTAAAACAATTTTGTTTTCTAAGTAAACTCTGATAACTGGAACATTGTCTTAAACCTAGGAAATCCTTAGGTGATAAATTTGTTAAAACTGGAAATCTTCTTCTTTAGGTATACTGCCTAACAATCAACAGGTTTAAAATCAGTAGGCAAACTGATTAGGCCTTTTCTGAATTACAGAACAAATCTGTTTTCTCTGTTATGTTCTAAAATCACCTAGATACCATGCCTTAGGATTCTGAACTAAAAAATGGACCTTATCTGTGTATGAGTCGTGCTGCCTATGTGCATTACTTGTGGAGGTATATCTGAGCCTTTTATCTTCTTTCCCTTAATTTCAGTCCTATTTGTTTTTATCTGTCGCCTTAGTATTTTGCCTATAAACCTAAGGGTCTGCCTAGAACCTCCATTATAGGATAGAAATCCTAAACTCCTCCAGGATTATAGGAAGGGGACGGGAAACAACACGCAATAGAGGTCGCTGAACAACACTCGTTTTTTATTACCTTTACGGGGTGGGAAGGGTAGATATGGATATGATGACCGGTGCAGTAATACCACGTGCAACCCCTGTTTGAGGAGTGACATACCGGGTATTGCATTGATGTAATCCATATAACAAACAACCTAGGACATCCCTTATCCCATATGCAAATGATTTGAATGTAACCCTTTTCAAAATTTTACTTAGCTATTAAATAATTTCAATACACGTGTGCTTAGACTGCGAATCTTTCAAAACTATCTTCTTTTTCTTAAGCATAAATTGCATGTTTGCTACTTGTACAAATTCACAAAGTTTTCTGGCCGGGAACCACAGTTGTGGATTCTGAGGGTTTCCTAACACATTCCCCTTGGAATAATTTCAAGCCCTTACCCTATCTCTGGTTATCAAAAACTTGTTTGTAAATGACCCTTAATAGGTTCTCTAACGCACCTTAAACTCGTTAGGTGGCGACTCTTCAAAACGTGCAAACCCCTTTCCCAAAAGGAAACGAGTTGTCCCAACAATGTCGAAAACCCCTTGACCGACCCCGAAAGGAGTTGGGAGAAAAGGGGGGCGCGACAGCATGGCGACTCTGCTGGGGATTTAGGCTTTTACCATTTTTAAACTACTTTGTGAATTTGCACCCTTTTCCCTTTCCCCCTTTTATGTGCAGTTATTTTACGTATTTATTCCTTTAAGAAAGCAAACTGACACGTTTCCTTATTTCTTTCCTTTGTAATCGCTTTTCAAACTGTAATTGTTGTATTTACTGCTTTCACAATGTGCAAATACATGACTACATGCCTTTACTGTTTATTGCTTAATCATGATTCAACATCATACTCCACTCGTGCCAAAACAAATGTTGAAACGCTTGATGAGTGGTTGCGCCCTTCCTATTTTATCACCCCTAAATTTGGAAAGGCTTATTTGCGGTAAAACTAGTTGATCAGTGGTGCAGTCGACGGTTTTGTGCCTCCCCCCTTGAGTTGTCCGCTCAAGGGTACCAGTCTAATACCCCATAGAAACCTTACTCCGTTACGCTGTTGCATGCATCATAGTCAAACCTATCCAAGCTAATGTGTTGTCCGCACAATAGCCTTTAAGACAGCCTTATCCAAAGTCCATCGGGGTTTCCATAATCCCAACGGGTGCAATCACGTTCTGTGTATTTATTTGGAGAACTAAATGCTTGTATGATAATCATAAGTGTATAAATAGTCGAGTATGGCGGGGTAAAGGGCCTAACAATTTTGTCTTGCAGAAATATGAGGCACGAAGTTCCTAGACTCGGCATGGTTGCCAACATTCACCCAAAGCTTCTAAACTGGTGGGAGGACCTTCACTCCAGTGATAAGACACTTGTCAAGAAATACTTGGGTAACCTACCGTCTCTCCTCGACATTCAACCCAACAAAATGTTGATAGAGGCTGCCACTTTATTCTGGGATAACGAAAGAGCCGTCTTTCGTTTTGGGGACATTGAAATGAACCCGCTGCCGGAGGAAATAGGAGGACTGGCGGTTCTAGTTTGGGAAACTCCTGGGTTGTTAATGCCTGAAAACCGCACAGGCAGGGGTTTCTTGAAAATGATGGGTCTGAAGAAGAATGCAGAGTTAGAGTGTTTGAAGAAGTAGTACATCCCCTTCGAGTATTTGTACGAAAGGTACGGTCACAACAAGTCATACCGTACCTATCATGACGAATTCGCCATAACATCTTTGGGACACATTCACCGTAGGGTGTTCGTCTTAATTGTTTGCTTCCTGGGGATAATAGTATTTCCAACAAAGAAATAAAGGATCCACACTAGGCTGGCTATGGTAACCAAAACCTTGATGGAGGGAATAGATGGACAGACTTTCAACATCGTCCCTATGATTATCTCAGACATTTATCGAGCCTTAGAGCACTGTCAAAAGGGAGCTAAGCACTTCGAAGGCTGCAACTTGCTACTACAACTATAGTTCTTAGAACATCTCCAAATGTGAAGACGAACACCGTGAGATACACGAAACCAACAGGAAGTTGATTGAAGAATAGAAAGACATGGCCTTCAGCGCCAATAGAAAGCTGGGGTACTTGGAGCGAGGCATAGTCGAGTTGGAGGGTAAATTCATAAAGAGGGTTGAAGACTGTCAAAAGGCTGAGGGGAACGAAGGTGGACATCTGGCCAGAGCATAACTACTTCTAGGACTTCGCGAGCTGGGGAACCTGTTCGAAGGAATCAAGGATGCCGAGTCTGGGGAAGGTCCTTCTGGGACCAAGTAGATAGGATTTCGTTTTTCGCTTTATCGATGTAATAAGGCCCATGGCCATTAGTGATTTTTATTTCTTGCTTGTTTAGTGTCGTTTTGGATTCGTCAATTTTTACATCAATGAAATGAGGCATTTTTGCATTAAAGTTCTCCCAAACAATTTGTTGCTAGGCCTACCTCGGGCATAACGAGGTTCCCCAAATTAGGACATGCTTTGTATTCCCGCACTATGTGTTTAAATACCGCAACATTTTTCATAATCCTCACTGACTTGGCTACCTTTTTGTTTTTACTTTATTTTATTTTCTTTGATTATTCCCCTCCCCCAAAGGTTGGTTCGTGCACTCAGGCATCATCACCATACTACACAAGATCCAGGGGCCCTCCGCCTTCTCCTCCTCATAGTCCTCCAAAAGGCAAAGGCAAAGGAAAAATGGAAGATTCAGGAAACATCAGAAAAGAAAACACAATGCTGGTTGAACGAGTAGAGGATCCTAATGATCAAGGTACTCAGGTTCAGAATGAGGCTATGACATAACTTGAGCAAAGGTTGGTGAAGCTCCAAGGGGAGCTTGAGCAGGTCCAGCATTTGGTGAACCTATCCTTCTCACTCAGTGTCCCTGATGTCACTCAGAATCCCATACCTCCTCAGAACACCCCAAACAAGAAAAATCTTCCCAACACTCATCATCACATAACTCCACCGAAAAATCAAACTATCCCACCACAGCACCAGCACAACACCTGCCACGCTCTGAGAAACACCCCGATAATCATCCCCGAACCGCAAAACTCCACAAATAAACACCTTTACACCAAAGAACCAGGCCATCACAACAACCCCATCAACGTGGAGACTATGCCATACTCCACCCTACCCATTTCATACACACCCGAATCCAGTGAAAATGATTTGCTCATCAGGAATTTGGCTGAGGAACTCAAAAAGCTGACCAGCCGAGTTCACGACGTTGAGGGAAGCAAATGAGTGAAGGACTGAACTATGAAGACCTCTGCATACAGTCCAATGTCGAACTGATCGAGGGGTACAAACCTCTAAAGTTTGAGATGTTCGATGGTACAGGTGATCCGAGAGTCCATCTGAGGACCTACGGTGATAAGATGGTTGGAGTAGGGAAAGATGAAAAGATTCGCATGAAGCTGTTCATGAGGAGCTTAACAGGAGATGCTCTGTCTTAGTATATCAGCTAAGACCCCAGGAAATGGTCTAATTGGGAAAGCATGGCGTCCGACTTTTTGGACCGATTCAGGTTTAACACAGAGAACGCACTGGATGTATTCTACATCCAGAATATGAAGAAGAAGCCTACAGAGACTTTCCGCGAGTATGCTACTCGCTGGAGATCTGAAGCTGCTAAGGTAAGGCCCTCCTTAGACGAAGAACAGATAAATAAGTTCTTTGTCCGAGCTCAAGATCCACAATACTATGAGCGGTTGATGGTGATCAAAAATCATAAGTTCTCTGATATTATCAAATTGGGTGAGAGAATCGAAGAAGGAATCAAAAGCGGTATGGTCACCAACTTTGAAGCCTTACAAGATAAAAATAAGGCTTTACAGTCCGGTGGTGTGTCCAAGAAGAGGGATGTGGAAGCCGTGATGGTTGCACAATGAACCAAATCCCCACTAAAATACCAAACCTACCAAATACCTCCACTTACATATCAGCCAACACCTCCACAAACTTACCAAGCACCCTCACCCTCATACCAACCACCGCCACCAACATATCAATCGCCCCCACCACCTACATATCAACCTACCTCGCCCAGATATTCCTAGCCTGCTCCTGTCCACAACACCCTATAACTCTCAACCATCCCACTATCAGTCACCCCCTGCTCGCCAAAACATCCCTAGACCTCGACCCAATTTTGACCGAAGACCTCCCAAACAATATACTGCCATCGCCGAAC